>PVIW01003764.1:0-155753 GCA_004026585.1 Noctilio leporinus
AAGTCAATCCCACCTGTTGTCCATGTCCATGGTTCCTTTATACTAGGTTCTTGTCTAAGCTGCTCCCCATCTTTGCCTCTACCTCTCCCTCCCCCCTACCCCGTTCCCCTGACCACTGAAGGCCTATTTCTTGTATTCATATACTTGGTTCTGTGTTGGTTGTTGTTAGTTTTGTTCATTATTGTCCCGTAAGAGGTGATTATTGAGGGTGAGCCCTGAAGGGAGATGGAGAGGTGATAAAGGTCTGGCCTTCTGCCTTCTGGCTGGGTTTGCCTTAGGAGCCTCCTGTGTTGTCTTGTCTCTGCAACTATCTTTAGCAAAAAAGGATCCAGAGGAGACAGATGAGTTTCAAACTCCTTTAATGGTTTTGGTTGTACAGTCCAATGTTTAACAACCTTTGCTCTCTGAGGCTGTTCCTCATAAATTCTGTCCTCCAGTCTTCTTATACACCACTTAATATGTGTAAATGGTAGTTATTATGTCCCTTGTCAACCTTCTTTTACAAATTAGCTAAATCTATTTAAAAAATAAAAAGCCTTTAAACCATCTAGTATTTTTCTCCATCCTTTAGACAGTTTACAAATTCTCCACCAGAGATTTCATTCTGTCCTCTGTAGCAGCTGGGAATGTAGCAGGCACATTTTTGCCTTTAGCCACCACTCCAATCTCTCCTCTGACCAGTGACACACATTTGCAAGATGTCAGGTTAGAAAAGGAGCAAAATTAACTGAACTGCACAGAATACAATTGCCTGCCCTAACCCCCTGAACTGGCTGTCCCACAGGAGAGTGGAGCAGTGTAGGGTTTCATTAGTGGCCAATGGCCATGGAATGGAGAAGGAAGATGATCTCATAGTTCCTACATGCCATTTTCCTCTTTAGAGCACTTAGGATCATGCTTGTTCCTTAGTGATACAAAATTGTGTGCTAACATTTCACTACAGCTTCTGTCTTTAGCTGCCCAACCCACCTACATAGCCCAATTTTTGTATCTAGATGGAATCACATTTTGATTATTCTTATATTCATTATTCACTTTGTGGATTATTCATAGCAGTCACTAAATTCCAGGTTACCCCACCATTCTAGCTAGTCTCTGGGTACTCAAGCATGCAGAGTCACTTTGACACCAGTCCAAGTGGAGCATAAAGAAAGAAGGTTCCTGCAAAAATAAATTATTCACTCACACACTGATTCCAAATACAATCATAGTTGAATTGCACGTGGCTGAAGTAATATCAGACATGTTGCATGGATAACCAAAAATAGAATATAATATGAAAAGCTCATATAACTCTTTGAAACTGCACTGTGGTTCTAATTTTTAAGTAGTTTTGTCTTCCTAATTTGGGATTATATGAAGATGGGCTTGCATTCCTCTTATATACAGAAACTAGGAGGAAAAAACAAGATGTACCCAAAAAACTAAGATGAGACCAAATATTGCCAGAGACATTTCACAAGTAGAAAAGTTACCCAGAAATACCCAGTAAATCATAGTTCCCTTCTCCCTCATCATCATAGATATCTTGATGGCTGTATCACTGTGCCTAGTCTGATCATCTAACCTATGCAAGTCTGAAGGAGGTGGTACAATTCATCTGAGGAAAATCACATCTGAGACAGGAAGGGGCACAGCAGCCTCTTCAGCCAAGGATTTATGTATCTGTCATAGGAGGGAAGTGCGAGTTGAGAAGTGACTCCCTGAAGTGCTAGAGTTGGAAGAGGCAGCTCTGCTACCTTTCAGTAGTGTATTCATTCGGAATATGTGCTACATCAAGAGGCTGGCATCCTGGCCCTTCCTCCCTTCCTCCCTTCCTCGAGTCTATTCTCCCTCCTTACTCCCTTCCTTCCTCACTGGCTCCTTTCTGGCTCAGTGAACACTTAAGAAAACAGAGCAGAGCTGACCAGGTGCACCCTGTCAGGAGCCAAACTGTAGGTGAAGGAGGGAGAGCAGAGGCTTGCTTTTTGTCTGGCAGTTAAGAGGCCAAAGGGGTGGGTCCCAGACTCTTTAGCCACAGAAGCTTGCAGCTGATGCCATGTCTCTACTGTGGTGCTGTGGCAACCTGGGTGGATGAGTTCCTCCAGTCCCTATAGCCCACAAAGGCCAGGGAATTCACTCAGTCAGACTCTATGTAGATTCAAGTCTTGCTGTCTTTGTGAATTGATTTTTGCATTTTTTGCCTGCCAGGTGTATTTTAGCTATGGGCCCTCTGCTGAGCCTGGGACTGTATTTGCTCCACATCCCTTCTCCTGCTGTGTGGTTTCCAGACACACTCCCCTGGTACCCCCTCATTAGGTTTTCATGGTGGTGGTATCTTTGGGAACTCTTAAGCTGGGCAGCTCTGTTCCATCTTTAGGGCTCTACTTGTCCAGAAGGCTGACTTTGAACCTGCACCAATGCAAAGGGACCCCACCTGCAAAGGCCATCCAAGCTGTCTTTGGGAGTACCCACTCCACTCAGGTCTGTGCCTGGCATCAGTGGAGACATACTCCTGACCTCCAGGTGCAGCTCTTTGTACATTCCTTTTCTACTGTTTGTTTCTAGGCAGGGGCTTGGCCAAGGGAGCAAATCCCACCCCCACCCCCACCCCCATGACAAAGAACTAAGGACTGTTCCCTTGCTTCTCTTCCCAGGAAGCAAGGGATGAGCCATGCAAGGTTTTGAAGCCCGTAGAGAAGGTGAATGGCATCCTCACTCCAGACCTCATCCCTCCTCAACCCAGGGACCCTCATGGTTTCTGCACTAAGTAGGAGGAGATGAGGATGAATTCTGAGGCAATGCCTCAGTCTGGAGAGGAGCTGGGATATTCCTTGTAACCTACTTGCAAAATCTGAAGCATTGTCGGCTAGGGTGGAGGAGCCAAATTGTTCCTCAGGAACTGGTGAACTGGGGAAGATTTTGTCTTTAACACTCTTTTCTCCCCCATTCTACCTTCTAGTACAAGCTCTCTCAAACTATCCCCAGCTGTTAAGGGTTCTCACCTACAAAGTGATAGCTCATGTTCCAGAATGTTCATGATCTCCCTGCATCTTAACCAACCCTCAGGGAGGGAGACTGCTTTCTGCCACTGCTAATGTGATAGAATGGATAACAGCTAAAGTGTAAACAGGTGGTAATAACTGAATATCCTACCCCTCCCAAGTCACAATTCTATTGAAAGGGGCAAGCAAAGTGAGAACTGCAGGCTCAGCTGTGGGCTAGTGGAGCTGACCTTTTGGGGCAAGGTTCCTCTGACCTTGAGCCCCTCAAATCATACCAAGCAGACAGCAGGCAGCCACTATTTCCATATATGTGTAAAGCCATCCCTAAAGATATCGTTGACTTTTTAACAGATGGCATCCTAGATGCCCAGGCATAAGGGGGTGGGTGTCAGGATGAAGGCTCCAGCTTAGCATGCAAAGCAGGTAGTTGAAGTCAGCCTAGGCCTCTATGTCCTGCCTCCACTAGCCAGTCAGGCACTTTGGATGATGTAGGGGAAAACCTGAAATTTCCCTTCATGTGTACCTGATTCAGTTGACTTTTTAAAAAGTATCTGAGAAAGCAAGAGGGAGGCAATTACTTGTAATAGCAAAACCATTCTCCCTTAAAGGGAGGAGCTCTAACCACTTACAGAACGGTTACAGTCCTTCAGAAGGGTCTGTTGCAAAGCTATTTTTGGCTCAGTTGCTCTTCTTTCCTCCTTGAGTTCTGTTCCTCACCAGGCCTCTCAGGAGCCCCCCTCTCCGCCCCCTTCCCTGTGTCTGTGCTTACACAGGCTTATGCAGGGGAAGTAACCCCTAGCCAAGTGATTCTCTCATCCAACACATTTTGCTAGATGGTCCCAATGCTGCCTTACAGAAGAGCAGGGACAAAGACTGTCTGAGCCGAAGTAACAACCTCTTCCCCTCCACCCAAGCACACCGGAATTCCAAACACTCTCATTTCCTTCAAGCACAAATGGCTTTTGCTGCTGATCCTCTGCTCTGGGTTACCCATTTCCTGCTCAGCCCTGGCACAGCAAATGTGTCTCTATAGCAGCTACCTCAGGGTAATATGAGAAGGAGTTCTGGGCCACCACATGTGGAAAAGGAATCAGGGGAAGACACATGTGGAATAAGAATATCTTAGAGAAAGATGCTGAGTTTTGTGCAAAGGGCCTGAATAATACAGAAATATCAGGACAGAATGTTTCTAGGATGCCAACATCATTTATATCATTTATTCCTCAGTGGTTGTTATTGTTATTATTATTATTATATCCTTCCCATTGCAGCAACTCTAACGAAATCCCTGACACTGTTCCATCTGCCTTAGGGAGTCAGCAACCATCCATACCCTGGCCTGTGAAAGTCTTGGACATACATACCCCTATCCAGCCTGGAACATTAAGCTTGTACCTGCAGCATCTGATCAGTTTCTGCCTAGTCACAGTTGTACCCTCTCCCTGAGCCTGTTTGGATGGGGAGAGTATGAAAATAGAGCAAGTGTTCTAGGAGGGAGCTGTTATCTGTTTCCCCACCCCTCAACTGCCTAGCTTGCTCTCCTGTTCTAAGTCTCTGCCTTCTGGGCTCCAATCATGGTCATGCTCAATACCCGATGTCTGGAATGCAGGGTTTGCTGCTGTGCTAAGCTGGCAGTTCTGTTGCTCCCCCTCTGCCCAGCCCCTCAGCTGGTTGTAGGTTTCTATCTGCCTGGCTACTGAGCCCACTTAAAGCTCTCTGACCAATTCTTTCTGGCCTTTTCCTTCTGACCATTATGTCAGGGATGCCCATTCATGGTGCAGCCACAAGACGGAAGGGGTTGCTTCAGCAGACTCACCCTGGGGAACAACAACTCCTTCCTCCTCAAAGCTGAGAAAGCAGGAGTACTGCTCACAGTTATTTTTTCCAGACCCTTGTTTACCAATCTCTAGACCCACGTTTTTCATAGGCCTTCCAGTAATTATTTACAAAGTTACAACCCCATTCTAACCAGAGAATGCAGGCCTGGGACCCTAAACAGAGTTGCTGGGTAGACAAAAAAGTGTTGCACCCAACCCTGTCTTTCTATAACATTCTGTCAACCCCCTTCTCTGTGCTCTGCAACCCCTGCCCTCCAGTGCCCAGTCTTCAGCTGCCTCCTAGATGCCCAGTATGTATTGATCAAGAGTTCCTGCTCTACACACTGTTTTTTTCCAGTGTGCTCCTTTGGAATCTTAAAGACCCAACAAACTGATCTCAAGGGCAAGTGGAGGGCCTGGCCAATGGGGCTCTGTGCCCGTTGCTCCACCCTTAATAAGAGTAGCTCTGCTTAATCTGCTTCATAAATTGGATTCACCATATGAGACAGATTGAAAGAAAGGGTCCACTTTTTTAAATCACTACTCTAGGCCTGTCTTCATACCCAAATTGACCTACTCTTTTCTTGTCCTCTTTCCTCTAAACTCTGCTAGGGGACAACCGGGGTAACACTAATCAAATAACCTTCCCAACTGATGTGTTAGTTGACTACTGGATGGTTGGCAATGCCAATCCCTTCACTCTAGGAAGATTAGGATGACAGTAGGCAAGTCAGCACTCTGTTCCTCAGATCATATGGCTCCTTCTCACCCATCATTAATAATCCCTTGAATTTGCACAGCACTTGACAATTCCCAAAGCACCTTTACAAACTTTATCTTATTTGATCCTTTGGAGAGCCCATGAATGCCACCAGGACAAGGATTGTTATTTACATTTTACAGACTCAGGAGACTCTTAAGACCATTTTGCACATTGGCTTCTCTGTAGAGCTTGCTCAGTGGAACTAGTCATTTTGAGCTGAAGGGCTGTTTAAAAAGAATGAACAAAGGATATAAAAGCAGTGACAGGGGAAGGAGATGAGGCAGAAGGGAACAGCAGACCCACAGTGCCACCAGATCCACCAGCCTTGTTTATGAAACTCTTCAGAAGTAGTATAGACTTTGAGAAGGGCATCATGATGATGATTGCATGGGCTCCTGAGCCAGCCACTGCCCCGACCTTGTATCACCTCCATTTTATAAATCTGACCTGGTCACACATCTTTTGAAGCCCTGGAAGCAGAATTTAAGCCCTAGAACTGGAAAGGCCCATAAAGAGCCACATGACAATTTTATAAAAGAAGACAGAAGCCCAAAAACAGAAAAAGTCTTGGCCAATGTCACACAGAGAAGCTGAAGTAGAGCTGGGTTTATACCCAGATCTCCCAACTTGCACCAGAGTACTTTCTTCTATAGCCCACTTCTGCACCACCATGTGTGTGTATGGGGGATTGTGTATAGAGGTGTGAAGGACTGTGTGCAGTGTCTGAATACCTGTCTGACGAACTGCTATGGCCTGAACTTTGTACCTATGTGCAATGGCTGAGACTTAAAGCCATTTTGGGGGCCTGGGATATGAGAAAGACAGGGTTTAGGGTTTCTCTCCCAATGGGATTCACCCATATAAATTGCCCCAGGTAATTAAGATCCAGAAGAATTGGCAGCTGCTTGCTGAACAAATTAGACTCTGCCTTTATGGGCATGTTATGTGCTAGAGATCAGAGGGCCCTCCCTGATGTTTGGTTCATTAGTCATTGTTCCCTGTCAGAGCAAGCACTCAGAAAATTGGATGTCTGGCAACAGCCTATATTCAGAAATTCAATAGCAACAGCAACGAGGGCAAGAGCCGAGTGTCTGAGACAGCATACTGTGCACAGTAGGTGCTTGGAGAAATGCTTGTTATCTAACTAATGAACTAAAGAAAGCGTTCAGTACTCCACAATATTCAGAATGAGTGTCAATAACAGATCTGATTGCTTTTCACCAAGCCACATTTGAACTTTTTAATGTGCATGCTAGTGTGACTTGGAGAAAAACTCACTGGACCTTAGACTTCCTATTCAGGTGGCACTACAGATTCAAGGCCTACCACTTGGATCTTAGATTTAATGGACCTACTGCTCTCTCTAAGCTTGCCCATGATTTCCTTCTAGTCAAATCCAAAAGTGTTTTCCCAATTTTGGCCTTGATTGGCCAGCACAGAGTCAGCTTGTCAACAGGGGAGAAGATGAGGTTCCAGGACATATGTGGTGATGGGGGAAGGGAGTAGGCTCCAAGAGGACATCCAGGTGTGATGGAATTTAAAATCAACTTGTCCTTCTTAATTATTTTGCCATAGGCCAGGCTTGCCACTTTGGACAGACACTTTAGTATTGTTCTTAAATGTCACAGAAAGGGTTTTGTTTTTGTTTCGTTTCTTATATTAAATAGTCTTAGTCAAAATACCCAGGATTCCCTGCAACGGTCAGCTAGCATAGCAAGACCAAGAGAGTCTTAGCAGCTTTTGGCAGTTACTAAAGGTTAACACTGGTGTCTTGTCTATAGGCCAAGGAAGTGAGCTATATGAGGGATTTCAAATGTCCTTCAAGGACTTTTCCATTATGCTAAGAACCATTAGAAAAAGCACTTCTCCCCAGTTTTCTTTTTTTTCTTTTTTTTTCTTTTTTGGTAGGGATATTAGATATAATCCTAAGGAGCTGTCTCAAATACTGCTCTTGTTTGGTGGTGGTGGTGGCGGAGCTGGGAGAACCTTTGTTTTAGATTATTCTGTTCAGCAGCCTGGGGATTTTCTTGCTGAACACCTGAACTGTTGATGTGCTCACTATTTGTACATTTGATTTAGCAACTGGGATATGATGACTTGCTGCCTTGTAATATTATCTAATTTCCTTCGTTCCTCTGTTAGGTTGTCCTAACAGACAATTAGCCTGTTAGGCTTAATTAATAAGAGTCCTACTTCATGCCTCTTGGAATATTTCTCTTTTTCTCTTTTGTTTTTAAATTTTTTATTTGTTATTTACTGGTTTAAATAAATAAAATAAAAATTGGAAAAAAAAGAAAAGAAAAAACACTTCTCTTATTCACCTTACTATCCAGTCACTCCTTTAAATCCTGTCCACCAAGAAATAAAGCACTAGAGTTTATTGAGCATAGACCCCTTTTGTCATTTTGGGAAGGGGGATGCATGTGAGTGTGTTTATGTGCATAGCTGTGTATGTATGTCAGGACTTGAATGTATGGAGGGGTGGTTGGGTTATAATATGTATATACATAAAAATATTGAAATTGTGTGCCAAAAAATATGGCAAAATGTATGGTAAATATATTTATGTGTGTGTGGGAGGGAGGGCTATGTGTGTTGGTGAAGGGTTAGCCGTAAGGATGGCATCTAGGACAGTTGATGTTCTTGTGTGTAAGAGACATATGCGTGTGGCTCCATCTGAGTGTATTCCTATTCCCATACATGGGACTTGAGAGTCAGGGTGAGGAAGGTATAAATGGAAGAAGTATGTGAATATGTGCATGTGCGTGTGAGTGTATGTGTGTGTGTGTGTCTGGTAAGGGTTAGTTTGGTGTATATGTATGGGTTATCCTCAAGTCTTAGCCTTGCCTGGTCCCCTTTTTCTCCACTTCCAGACCTCTCTAAATCCTCTGCCTCTGTTTCCTCCTCCTTAAGGAGGTATTTTCTAGCACTTACCTGCTCTTTCTCTGTTTCATGACCTCTATCATCCCCCACCCCACTGCCCCCTTTCCCAGGCCACCTACAATCTCTACCAACACAGTAAGGGTGACTCCACAATAGAGAAGAGCAACACTCAGTGATTGGGAAACAATCTCTGAGCCAATGAAATGTCTACCTAAAGATTATTCTTGGAGCAAAGGGAATCCTGTGGGTCACCCTTGGACAGATTAACATCATTAAGAAATATAATATAGATATTCAATCCTAGAATTTTGGTGAATTAATTAAAACCTTGTTTTTACTTCCATTAAGAAGGAAAATATCATTTATTATCTTTAGTCTGACCTTGTGCCTTCAAGAGAACTCTTATTCTGTGAAAATAAGGGCTGAGGTAGGCAATTCACACATGCTTGTGAAATCTAAGCAGATTGTCTCATCAGTGGCTATAACTGTAATAAACTAAAGTGACCTCTTTTAAACAAACAGATGTTTGGGGCTGACAATTGAAGTCCAAACATGACCTTAATTAGTGACTTGGTTAATTGTAAGTAGTTCACTATTTTTTTATTTTATTTTATTGTTGTTGTATTTCATTTATCTCATTTTTCCCCCACTGCTCTCCCCTGCCCCACCTTCCCCATCCCTCCTCTCACAGTCAATCCCATATGTTGTCCATGTCCATGGGTCATCCATGCTAGTTCCTTGACTAAACTGTTCCCCTTCTTTGCCTCTTTCTCCCCTCCCCCTCCCCTCTGCACATTGAAAGTCTGTTCCTTGTTTCCATACCTCTGGTTCTATTTTGTTTGTTTGTTTTGTTCATTAGTCTCCTGTATTGGGTGAGATCATATGATATTTGCCTTTCACTGACTGGATTATTTCACTAAGCATAATACTCTCCAGTTCTATCTATGTTGTGGCAAAAGGTAGGAGTTTCTTCTTTCTCTCTGCTGTGTAAGTATTTCATTGTGTAAATGTACCAAAGTTTTTTGATCCATTCATCCACTGAGTGGGCACTTAGGCTGTTTCCAGCACTTGATTATTGTAAATAGCACTGCTATGAACATAGGGGTGCATAGGTTCTTCTAAATTGGTGTTTTAGGGTTCTTTGGGTATCACTCTTTAGAGATATTAGCTAATTCTCAATCTTAGTTATAACATAGGTCTCAAGCCTACTTTTGTACTCTTCTTGTTAGTAAATGGAAGATTTCTAATTACTCAGTCCATGAGGCTACTTGTCATACAGTAGAGGATGACAACCTAAAGATAGTTCTGATTGAAATGAGTGTTTAGGGAAAGTATCCCTAAATACTCAGGGCTCCCATCCATATATGTGTGTCCAACATCAAAACTAGTCCCCTTATATCTTCTCCTAGGTAAATCCATAAACAAGGAACATGTAAATACCCATTAATGAGCAAACATTATCTCTAATTTTAAGTAATGGGCTATCAATAACTCACTGTGACCCTGATGTAGTCCAATAGCTAGATTCAGAAAGACTGGCACTTCTGAAAGCGAACCTAGAAAGCAGCCTAACACCTTGCTGCCAAAGAGATGGGCAGAACAGAGTAGAGGATGCTGGGAAATGGAATGTCCAGCTCCTAGGTTTAATGGCCACTTGGTGTGAGGCACCCCATCCTTGTTCCATTTGTGTATTTGTTATTTCATCAAGATGTGACAGGGAGGGAATGGTTAAGTCAACTGATATGCTGACTTTGGGTGACCCTCCCTTCAAGAATACCTCTTTCTTTGCTACAACAGATACGTGCAGCTGCAGATTTCAGTCATCACTAGATATACTTGCAGATGAATTCAGAAATTATACTGGCTTCTCCAATTGTTATTACTGAGTTGAACAAGCACAACTGAAACCATCTTCTTGACCATGTTACTATCCTGAGTGCCATTGGGGAAGGGAGGAGGGGGGAAAAACCACCAAAGGTCTGTTTTCCATCCTTCAGGAGTTTTGGATCAAGCTGGGAAGATGGAATACATACAGAGAAACCACTCAAACAATTATAAAGATATATATCCTCAGATGCAAAATAGCATGTACCAAAATGTCCTATGAAATGATGGGCTCTGTAAAATGATAGGTGAAATGAAGTGACAGTTGTAACTGTCAGGAATTTTGGTGCATAACATGAGTAGAAGGTCAAGAAGGACTTTGTTCTGTCATTTGTATACCACAACACTCAGCAAGAGCAGGGGGAATAGAAGTGGTAGGAGCAGGTTCCAAAGCATGTTTTTAAGTACTGAAAGTAGTGGGCATGATTGTCTTCCATGCAGAGCTCCTTATTTTAATAGAGCTTCTTCCACATAAACAGATTACCCTGTCTCAGAAAACTGCATGTGCTGTTTCCATGCTGACCATAATGAAGGATAGGTGGCTTCTAGTAGTGTAGGGTTGGCCATGTCAGAGATGGCAAGATCAACTCAGCTTCATCTCCAGCTCATGGCTTGATCACAGATTCAGTTGATTTAATTTTGGCCTGAGCATGTCAGGGTTAGCCATCTGTCTACAATCTGGCCACCGAGCTTGCTCAAGGTTAAGAAAGCTATTCATGGCTCATCACCTTTTTAAAGCCAGTAGGCAATCCCACATACTCATTTCCTTTTCCTGTTTATAACTGGGGTATTGTATCTGGGCTGGAAAGGAGCAAGGTAGGTTCTAAATCCAAAAGGAGTATAAAGGCTACATACCTGGGTTTGTCCCCTAGACTGCCACCCCAACCAATGGATAAACATGGCTGAACTCATATTCCCTCTTAGAGCTTGAGCCCTCAGTGAGAAGAATACTCTAAATACCATAGAGAAGGTAAATATAGGGAAGAACGAGGATCCCCAACCCAACTCAGGCTTGACATTAAGCCCCAGGTGTGATACCTACCTGGCACAGTAGTGTCAACAGGCATATCTGTTGATAGTGAAAGGGGTGTAAAATACTTACAGCCCACACCACCCTCAAGCCACCCTCAGCTCACCAGACTATACTGCCTATTTCACGTTGGAGCTGGGTCTACAGCTTCTAGACCCCAAAATTCCTGCTTGGGCCTTAGGTATGTATGTCTTCTCCTCACCATGGTCAGGACCCACAAATCTTTGGGATGGTGCCCTGAATTTTAAGGCCAAATTTTCTACTAGCCAGTAGAAGTCTGTGCCTTCCTCTGGGACTCAGTTTCCCTACATGTAAGATGAAATGGTTGGACTAGATGTCTTCTGGCTTTGCCATTCTCTTGTCTAATATTGTCCCTTTTTTCCTAAGTAAATGATTTTTGGGGCTAGAAGCAAGGAATATTTGAGGACTTTCGGTTTGGAAGCTGGTCCAAAGTTCCCAAGCTGTGTTTGTTTTTGTGTTGTGTTTGCTTCTTCCCAACTGCTTTCTGTCATCACTAAGGGCCAGCACCACTTTGGTCTGAGCCATGAACATGGCAAGGTGGAGGGTCAGTGGTTCATGGCCCTCCTGAGCTATTCCAGATAGGGCAGCTGCCTTCCCCTCAGGTTTCAAAGGAAGTTCTGTCACCCCTGCTGGAGCCACTGTCTCCTGCCTGACTGGGCTACATCCCTCCCCTTGGTGGCAGCCTGAGCACGGAGCATAAGCCTGCCTGTGGAAGAACTTTAGCATTGTTTTGAGGTGTCAGAGAGGGTCCCTCCAACACCCCAGCCACTGGGCATCTTGGGGCTGGTTGGAGTTGGGGGTGGGCACTGTCCTTGAGGATCCTGAGCAGGGACTTCTAGGGATGATGTAAAAAGACTGTGCCAGCCCCTAGGTCAGATCAAGTTCCCCTCAGGAATGTGGAAAACTGGGACTCACTGAGGCCCTGTGGGGGCTGGTCAAACTGGGCTTGGGGGCAGTTTGTCCTTAGGTTGTAAATGAGGCTGGAGGAAAAGAGGTGGAAGGGGCTTTATGACACATCATGCTCTGGTTCCTCCAAGGGACCTTGGAGGACTTCAAGCCAGGCTTCTTATTTCACAAGTGAGGGAGGAAGCTGTCTTCCACAAAGCCACAGGACCAGGAGTTGGAGGAGGGCTTGTTGTTCTGTATGATCACATGATTCTGGGACTACCCCTATTACCTAGTCCTTTCCAGGGAACCAGGGAAACATTAGTAAGCTGGAAGGAGCCTAGGCAGGGAGAAGAGTTATGATGTGCCTGCCACACAGAAGGCAGTATCAGCCACAAAAAAACAAAACAAAACAAAAACAAGCACATCTTCTCAAACACAAACACATACAACTCTCTCTCTCTCTCTCTCTCTCTCTCTCTCTCTCTCTCTCTCTCTCTCTCTCCCTCTCTCTCTCTCTCTCACACACACACACACTCACAGACCCATGTGCTGAGGCCCTACTGCACACCTACCCTGAACCCTCAAATGTACCTGTTCTACTGAATTTCTGTGATAAAACCCCAGAGGCCCAGCCCACATCACCTGTTGGTGAAACTTCACTTGGTCCAAGTGTGGAGGAAGGACTCGTTTCCTTGGAGGGGAGGGGCATTTTCTAAAGCTTAAAAAAAAAAATGGAAAGAAAGAAAGAAAACAAAACAAGGCTAAAGTCCTCCCACAGGCAGGCTCGTGCTCCGTGCTCTGGGTGTGCTTTTGCAAGCCAGAAACTACAGAACTGGGAGTACTGCCAAGTGCTTTATCAAAGGAAACAGCCCGCCCAACAGCTGGAGATGGGCTTCTGCCAGCTGTGTGTGCCTCTCAGTCTCTCCTTCTCCTTTTCTCTCCCTCCTCTTCTCCTATCACCATCCATCCTCCTGCAATGTTGCACTTTGCATTAGGAGAACCCACAGATGAACTTCTTGGACCACAGAGAATGTGCTTGATGCTGAGGAACTAAGCAGATCACAGCCCCAGCTAGAGTGGGAGAGGCTGTCTTTGTGAGGGGATGTGCTGTTCAGACATGGGTCTCCTGGCATTGGGCAAGGGGCTGTTGGGTGGTGGGTGTGTTTGATTTATCAGGAGCCTTGGGGAAACTGTTGAATAGTTCTTTTATCACCTTCTCTTTTTGCCCACGGTAGGAGGCAGTGCCTGGCTGGGCTGTATTTTGGTGGCAACAGGGTGTTTTCCAGCAACCTCAGCAATTTTGCCATCTAGATTCATTAATTAGTTAATTACTTGAACTCATTTCTCTAAGCCTGAGGCTTCCCAAGAAGGAAGGAGACAATGTGCAGGTGGGAAAAAATTCTGAAGAAAGGAGTTCTCCCTTTCCTGGTGGTGGTGAGGACCATTGGCAAATGCTAAAGAGATAGAGAGTGAGGGTAACCTCCTATGGCTTCACCCCTTCTCCAAGCCCTCACCTAGTTCAGGTCTCAGTTTGCCAGCTAAACTGGAAAACACAGCCCTGAAAGGGAGCTTCAAGTTGTGTTTGTAGAAGCAACCCAGTGAAGAATGGTGCCAGCAGGGCTTCCTAGCTGTGTAAGTGGAACTGAAGGCAGCAGCCCTGTCCCTGGGGAGGTCCAAGGGCTTTGTTTTGTTCTCTTATTGTACACAGTCTACACCTCTCATCCTAGTGGACCACTGGGAATGGCTCAAGGCAAATCTAACATTTACTCTGCCAACCTAGCCACATCTCAACAGCAGAATTCCTGTTGGGTTCATCTCTATATCCTCAATGCCTGTCATGTGCTAGGGACTTAAGTAATGTCTGGTGACCTGGCTTCTAGGAAAGTCACTTTAAAGCTTAGGTGTTATCAAATGGGAGGCAGCAAGTTGGTCTGTATCGTCCCTAAGGTTTCCATGTTGTGCTTATTCATTCCTTACCAGTGAGCAGGCACCATGCTGAGGGCTGTGATGGTGGGGTTACCAACAGCAGTGAGGCCACAAACTGAGGTTACCTTCCTTCTGGCATTTGGTGGGCATTCTACTGCCCATCCTCCCTCTATTTTTATAAGATTTTATTTATTTTTAGAGAGGGGGAAAGGAGAGAAAAAGGGAGAGAAACATCAATGTGTGGTTGTTTGTCATGACTCCATCTGGGGACCTGACCCACAACCCAGGCATGTGTCCTGACTGGAAACCAAACTGACAACCCTTTGGTTTGTAGGGCAGTGCCCAATCCACTGAGCCACACCAGTCAGAACCCATCCTCCCTCTTGCAAAACATCTCCCATCATCATGGTCCTCCCAAAGCCAAGCTCTTGTATCTCCTATCTCACCCCCTCTTCCTTCCTTCCCTGAGGCTTTTTATACAGATAAACATGTTCATATACTTAGTCACAGGAGCTTATAGGATAATGAGCACATTGGGGAAGGTTAATTGAGATAATATATAAGTTGTATATGAAGTGCTTTGAACTATGCTTGGTGCAAAGTAGTCACTCAGTGAATGTAAACTGGTGTTTAATACTGCAGTGTATGTGCGTGCATGCATGCATGCACGCGTGTGTGCATGTGTGTGTATTGAAGATGGCTATCGTGCACAGCAGGGCTGATAGGACTGCATGCTAAACCACAGACAAACCAGAGATGCTGACCAGGACAGTCAGAAGACACTTCAGCCATTCCATTTGTCCAGCTCTGGCAACCACAACCTTGGGTGGAACAAGGTGTAGAAGTCAGGGTCCTGAAGCAGAGTTCAACCCTTTATTTCTGATTCACTCCCTCCTAAGTAACTCTTCCCTTTAGGCCATAAGACTGACTAGACTTGCCCCTGGGCATTGATGGGGTAAGATGTTTTCTGCAGAGCTCTACCTTTCCCACAACTTCTCTGAACTGTGGTTTCCTGGCTTCCTTCATTTGGGATCCTTTTGTCTTGCCTATTCATCCCATCATAACACACATGCCCATGCCACATTTTCCCCAGCATGTTGTCAACCTTTAGTGTATCTCAAGGTGCCAGGCCAGAACATGAAAGGTTCATTTTTATCATGGCTCATTGATGGCCATCTTCCTCTCTCTGTGTGTGTGTGTGTGTGTGTGTGTGTGTGTGTAGAGCCTGCAGCTTTGGGTACCAGTTCATGTGCATGCTTAAAGCTTGTCACAACAAGATCTCTTACTGTTTGTCCAAATACCAACTCCTGGACCATCCCTCAGCAGCAGCCTCTGACAATTGGGCAGTCAGAAGGATGGTGACATGGGCATATAGACAATTTGTGATCTAGGACCTCACTAATGGAGGTTTGTTGGGCTTGGCTGCTCCAATTCCCTCATGGAGTCACTTCCAAAGGTTGGCACCAGCAGCATGTGAGCTGCAAGGAGCAAATGGTGTGAGGGGAGAGATTCCAGGTCTGCTTTGGCTATGGTTGATTCCTTATTTCCTCTCCTTTCCCAGTTTGGGAGCATTTGTTGCTCTCTGAAGGGCTGGGCAGTGCCAAGACCACAATAAACAGCTTGTCCAGTACACACAAGCTCTTTGGACCCTGAAATGTCAGCTGGCCAGTTGGCTCACAGCTAGACCCTGCTTTATGCCATTTGCATCCGGCCACAACAATGCTGCTCAGCACTTGTAGAACCATATGTTATAGCAACGAGCCTGGTAGTAGTGGCCCCACAGTGACCTGGCCTTAGATGGTGGATGCCAAGCTTAGGGGTTACACTTAGGGCCTCTAGAAAAAATCCCTTAGGGACCCATCTCTGTAGGTCTCACAGCAAGAAAAGTGGCCTGCCCTCCACCTCCCACACTCAGGCCAGATAGCCAGATTTCCTGTGCCCCATTTGGCTGAACCACCAACTGGTGTTGGACAGAAACACCTTGCCCAGTGAAAACTAGTGGGTGCAGGGCATGTGCCTCCAGTAGGTACAGATGCAGCACAAAGGGCAAAAGAGGAAAGGGAGAGGTGGTGGGGTTTGGTGGCAAGAGTGCCAGGCCAGGATCCAGGAAACCTGGGCTCCACTCCCAGCCCCTGCCAACAAACTCCCTTGGTGTCCTTGAGCAAGATCACCCAGAGGGCAGGGTTGGGGGAGCAGGCACAATGCCAAGACCTTGCCTAGGAAAAGAAGAGCTGCAAAATCTAGTTCATGCCTTTGAAAGGTGGGGTGAAATGTTTAACCACAAACAGTTTCTACTGAAGAGCTACCTAGTTGCCTTTAAATGCCTGGGATATATCCTGACCAACAAAGGTGCCCAGGGGACATATTGGGAAAAAGAAAACCACTTCTGCCAAAATGTCCTGTCATTTGCCTTGCTTGGAAGGTCAACAGACAAGGATCCCTACTATAAAGACTGAGGGTGGAAGTCACAGTTGTCTTTTAGCTGGGAAAGGCACTGTGATTGTCCTCACTTCAGCTTCTTATGACCACCCAGGACAACTTACCAGGAGTGTGGTGTTTATCCCTGTTCCTAAGAGCTTGTATGGAAGAGGCATTTCCAAGCTCACCACTATAGGCACCCGTACCTCACTAGCCCTAATGTCCAGAGGCCCACACCAAGGCCCACACTTACTCTCAGGAACTGCCTTCATATCCCATCCCTGAGCACCCTCTCTGTGGTAGAAACAGTTCAGCTGTTTGTTTCCTGCATGCTCAATGAGGACTCATAAGGTACAACAGTCTTCAATAGCACAAAACATTGTTGATAGAAGCTACCAGTGTCTGACACATAGCTATTTGTTCAAATAAACACAGGTTGGAATAAATTCACAATACTTGCATATACGAGACTGCATTTAATGGTAGAAATGTTAACATCTGCTGTTTGACCAGTTCAGGGGCAGAAGGAAGAAGCCTGCATGAGACCCTGCAAAAAATATGGCACAGCCACCCTCTGTGTGCATGGAGGAAAGGTAGAATACACCCACTGCGAGTGGGGGAAGGATGTCTGGGAAAAGGGCCAACATACACTTCAGTCTGAGGACCTCAGACACTTCCCAGTACAGGAAAACCCCATGGTGGTGTCTAATTGGCTTTCAAGTTGTTCTCTTCCTCAGTGAAAGCCCTGCAGCAAATCCAGCATAGGGCTGAGCTTCTAGAATCTCCACTGGAGCTTTGGGTGGCTTATGGTTATTTCCAACCAGGTGCCAGTTGAGAGGGAGGGCATCGAATCTGATTAGCACTGCCTGAGGGAGCCAGGAGAGTTTGGGGTCTTCATAAGTTGCTCATACCTCAGCGAGCCTCCTCTCTCCCTCCAGTTCAAGGGCTCTGGGAATCATGATCTGACCTTTACAGCTTTGCTTGCCAGATTCCTGTGTTGTCTATGCCTTCACCACAGGGTGAGTGAGAAAGAGTAGCCCAGGAAGGAAAAACAAACAGAGGAAAGGTCGTTGGGTCTTTTGACATTGTAAGTGCTATTGATTTTACAAGATTTTTCCATTGGGAGAACATTAAGCTGACCTTGTTTTACATCTGGCTAAGGCTTTGACGCCACTGTCTAGGCCATGAACTGAGAATCCAAGAGGCTATGGCTTTATCTCAATATGTACTTGGCAGTCACCACTCTCGGCAAGGCCAGGCAGAGACATTCTGGGGTGGAAGAATGGGAAAATTTGGGTGGTTACAGGTCTCTGTTCCTTCCACCTTTTCCTAGGGGATGCTCTGTAACCCCAGGTCCAAGCACTCTTGCTGGACCTTGATGGTGGGGGGTTGGGGGGCACTTTTCAAGCTAGAAGGACTCTAGCCATCAAGTTCAGACAAGAAGAGGGTGGTTGAAGAAGCACTGAACTATGACTTGGGCTTGTATTACAGCTAGACCACTAATTAGCTGTCTGACTTCAAGCAAATGACTTCTCTCCTGGTCTGTTTTCTCATCTGTTAAGTGATAGGTGGAAATAAATGATCCCTAAGGTCCCTTCTGGCAGGTTTGTGGAAAATGCAGAAGTTAAGAAGGAGAAGAATAATATCAAGAATAAAGGAAGGAGCAAGAATGTAACATTCCAGTACAGTGAAGAAGTGGAAAAATGGGAAAGAAAGAGGTTTGCTTCGTGTGTTGGAGTGGAATGGCCCAGAGTGCAGACTCAGAACCCTAAACGCTGTTCCCAGTTTTACCATTAATGAGCTGCCTGACCTTAGGCAGGTTACTTCCCCTCTTTGTGCCTCATTCAAGTGGGAGGAATAAGTTAGCTCCTTGACCACCCAGACTACTTTCTTTTTGGGAAACATAGGTACACACATGGGAACAGAATCAGTATTCAGTGATGTGACACCGATAATAGGTGAATTTGGAGAAGGGGTGGGCTGTGATGGTGGCTGATAGGTTAAGACCTTACCTAAGGGGCAAGGGAGGAGAATAAAGGAGCAGCAGCCCCAGAGTCAGACAGACCTAAATGGAATATTAGCTCTGGCCCTGCCTTGTTGTATAATCATGGGCAAGTCATTTACTCCATCCAAATTAGTTTCCTTACCCACACAAAAAAATTAAACTAGTTGATCCTCAAGGTTGCTACCATCTCTCTAATTATGTAGGAAAACAAAACACAGCAAAAAGAGGCCAGAAGATGCCAAATAGGCCAAAGGGAAGAATTTCACATTCAAGGAGGAAGCCAGTAAGTATGGGTCAGACACATTCACCAGAAGAAACGAAGTGTGGTCTTCCTAGAGCAATAGTAGGGCAACTTGGTGGCGGTGGGTAGTGGAGGAGAGGGAGGACAAGGGGAAGGAAAAGGCAAGGCAAGATCATTTCAGACGAGTGATCAGAAGGGACACTGAAGCATAATCAATGAGAGAGAGCTTGGTTGCTCCTGCCAATAGGAGCCATCATCTGGCATGGAGGTTCTTGAGTGGGTCTCAGACCAGATGCTTAGGGTGTTGGTGAGTGCTACAGCAGCCTCACCAAAAACTAAGCCCAGAGTGGAGGGTGGGGAGCTGGGACACTTTCAAGTTGTCAGGCCCTCTTCCACAGAGGAAAGGGTGATCAGGGACCCATCCCTAAGTATTTGATACTCTTGGATTTTAGATATCACTGATCCCTGTCCAGAGTCAGAGATTGACTTTGGGCAGGTGTAGAAACTAAGACCTTGAGAGGAAATTCAACCTGCCTAGAGTCATGTAACAATTCCATGGCAGGACCAGGAGGAAAAGTTGGTCTCTCTTCTGATTGAGAGCTTTTTTTTTTTGTTTGTTTTTTTGTTTTTTTTTTAGTGACTCCTTCCCCCTCTGTTGTATGCTTTTAAACAAATCCCTGGTTCGATTTTTTAGACTCTGAAGAAAGAAAAATGGATTCAGCCCCCCAAGGCTGTGGGCCATTTGGCTTTGGGGCTCATGCTTGAGGCAGGGGCATTGAAGACTGGGTAGGGGTAGAGGTGAAGAGTGTGGATTCTGGAATCAATTCACTCTCGAATCTCAACTCTATCTGTGTGACCTTGGGTTAGTCACCAACTCCCTGAGCTTCTATTTCTTCATCTGTCATTTGTAAAACAAACAAAAAATTACATAGGATTGTGAGGAATGATGGAAATAATGCATGAAAGTGCTTGGCCCAGTGCCTGAACCATAATAAACTTTCAATAAGTAGTAACTACCACCATTACTTTTATGTTAACAAATGTGAGAGTTCATGATATTTCTTATCAACTTCCCATGCCCACCAAAGACCTACACTCTGCACTATCAATTCTCTCTTCCTTTACTCACCTCAGAAGCCTACTACCATTTTAGCTGCCAAGCCTTGAGTCTCTGAGACCACCTTCATCACCTCCATTATGGGACCAACTTTCCCAGGTGGCTTCTCCTCAGAGTCCCACTTCTTCTTGACCTGCTTGCTGACATGGAACCCCAGAAATGGACAGAGGGAGGAAGACAAGTGACAGAGTCCAACACATTGAGGTCATGCATTGCTGTCCTGTGACCAGTTGCATGGCAAGGCTACCAAGGTCACCTTTTGTCTCTAATCTGCTCTTTTGGGGAGAGGATGTTTGAAATGAAGGCCTGCAGGAGCACTCAGATGAAATCAGGGCTTTGCCCCCACAAATTGGGGAAAAGCTTCCCTATTTGCCAGACATAAAGATATTACAGCCAAGAGGACTGCCATCACCTAGTATAGGAGCAGAGTTATTAGATCTGTGCTGACCTATGATGGCCATCATTCTCTAGCCTGTAGAAAAAGCTCAGGGACCCCTAATTCTGCTCAAGCAAACCTGTGTTTCCTTAGTGAAAATATTCCTGGTTATAGACCTTCATAGGGAGCTGATTGCTTATGCTGGGAAATTCAGAGGGTGCCCCAAACTGCTCCAAGCCCCTTGTCCCTGGAGGATAGGTGAGGTCACCAGAGAAACTTGGTGGCACTTGGTCAGGGAGGCCTGAAATCACATTGTAGCATATAGGTCCTAGAGATGAAAGAGCCTAGCTCATTTTATGGGTTGAGAGGTGAAGAAAAATATGGGTGGGAAGAGAAAATGGGTAGAGCCTCGCCAATTTAGACATGGAGCAGGTTATTGCCTGTCTGGCACGATTTCATGGGTCCCAACCAAACTCCACCCCCAAATTTCCCCAAGAACATGTAATCAAACAATGGTGTGTTTCTTGAGCATATGCTGGGTGTTCTGCATTGTATTCAGCCCCTGTAGCAAGTTGCCAAGTTCAGTCATCAGCACCCTTCCCCTTCCCAGGGTCCTTCTCCTTAAAAGCTTCCATGGGGACTGGCTAAGGTCAGGGCTGGGAATTTGGGGTCATGTGGCACATTAATGGCCCCAGAGAGAGTGTGTGGCAAAAGACCTTTGGAAAAGCCCTGGCTGGTGGCTCAGTGCATAGGCACTGGCCTTCGAACCCAAAGGCCGCTGGTTCGATTCCCAGTCAGAACACATAACCAGGTTGCAAACCAGGTCTCCAGCCAGGTCTGTAGCTGGAGGCAGGTGAAAGGCAACCATACATTGATGTCTCACTCCCTCTCTGCCTCTCTCCCTGCTCCACTCTCTAAAAATAATTAATAAAGTCTTTAAAATAATAATAATAATAGTAAAAGAAAAAGACTTTTGAACGATGAAGGAATGCCTGAGGGTGATAGGATGAGTGACAGGGATGGGGCAGGAGGTGTTCTTAAAGCAGGGTGGAGGTACACAGGATACCAAATCTAGCTAAGGACCAAGCACTGGAAGAGGAGGATGGGAGAACAGAAGGGGTCAAGCCAAAGGCACCCTGGCAGTTTTGTAAAGAGGACTCTACTGTGTAACCTGAATGAGTCCTTCAAACACAGCAGCAGGGAGACATAATAATCCCTTATACTTGTCCAGGAACCTGGCTGTTTGAAAGTCTCTCTCTCTCTCCTTCTCTCTCTCTCCCTCCACCCCCCCCCCTCTCTCTCTCACACACACACACACACACACACACACACACAGTCTGTTAATTTTCATAACAGCCTTCTCAAGGTGGATAGGGCATGGGGTAAATACTCTGCTTGGATAGATGAAGAAACTGAGACTCAGAGAGATTAAGTGATTTACCTAAGGTCACACAGTTTTAATGGCAGAGATGGGACCAGAACTTATGTCTCTCAACTTTCAGGGCAATGAGGTCAGAAGTCACTTAATGAGCATCCAGAGAATGGAGGTAACAATCTCCATAATGTTATCTTAGGAATTCTGGGGAGAAACCCTGCTACATATAATGTCTCTCTCCTCTCAGGTCACTAATACCTGAAATTGCCCTCTGAGAGATTCATTCATTTGGATTGAAACTGTTGCCCCTGTTAAGACGTGGAGGAAAGAGTGGGGCACAGAAGAATATCTCAGCACCTAAGAGTGCACCTAACAGAGGGCCCTGGCTGGAGTGGGTTGGGGGAGGGGAGATCAGGGAGTGTGTTGGAGGGGAAGGTAGGGGAAGGGAAGCAGCACTGGCAAACCTTCCCCTTTTGCGTAAGGAGGGGAGAAGTTGCGTCAGAGTGTGAATGCTGGCAACACTGAGAAGGGAGGCATGTCTGTCCAGAGGTGGACCTAGGAGCCTCTCTAATGGGTGAGTGCACTGGGAGTCCTTGGAGGAAGATTAGGAGAAGACTTCCATGTAGTGTGGGGGACAGGGATGGCAGCTGTGGTGGATTGATGAGGAAGCAGTTTGGCCTAAGAAGCTAGAATTGTACAGGGGTGGATGGGGGTGTGGCAGCTAGCTATTCAGGGAGCTGGCCTGGAGCCAGGGGCCAATCCCAAGGCGGTGAGTTGAGGCTTGAGAGCTCTGGGCCTCATTCCAGCCTCTGACCTTGAGTCACCATGCAACTTGGCACTTTTCCTACCTCAGCCCAGACACCCATCAGGTCTCATATCCTGGCTTCCCGTTTTGCAAAAAAACATATAAAAGTTACTCTGTGGACCTCTCCTGACTGACCCTGCCCTCAACACCCCCCAGGCCTCCTGAGTCTCATGGAAACTCTTGCCTACTGTGTTTGGTCCCAGAGGCTGCCCCTCTGGGGTGGTCCTGAGGGCAAGCATCTGAAGGCCTCACTCAGACTTTGTCCTGGGCCTCAGAGGCACCCTCAGAGGCACAGCTGTAAATACCTACATCTGAGAAGATCAAGGCTGGGACTGTTAGGACTAGCAGCAACCTTAGAAGTCGTTTTTGTCATTCATTCATTCAATCATTACATTTGTTGAACAGTTACTATGTATCAGACACTTTTATAGGCCTTTGGTATATGACTTCATGGAGCTCCTGGTCTAAGTAGGTGTATCACTCATCAAATAAGCACCCACATAAATATGAATTTGCAGCCCTGATCATCTCATTTTACACTTAGGAGAAATTGAAGCCCATAATGGATAGGGGACTTTTCCAAGGTTATTCTAATAGCCATGGGCAAAACAAGACCAGAATCTAGGTCTCCTGACTACTATTCCAGTGTTCTTTCCATCATGTTCTGTAAAGAATATAGCATGAATGTGTAAGGGCATAGTATTTATTCTCTATGTAGAGTCAGACTTACCTATAGTCAGAATAGCACCTGGCCTATTTGGTAAGATTTAAAGATCACTGATAAACAATCTCTCCTCTTCCACTGTTGCCCCAACCTCAACTTGTGTCCTCCCTACCCCTCATACCTAAAATTATACCACTAACTGAAATCTTTGGGTTAATACACCTGTGATTTGACTGAGCAAAACCTGTTAAGCAATTACCTGCCATTTACACAAGCACGTTTCTCTGATTTGTCCCTTAGGACTGACCCAAAGGCCAGGTATGATTGATTTGTGGGAGGGAGACTGGGAGTCCCCTTAAAGGGGGGAATAGCTGGGAAGCCCCAGGTGCCCTCTATATGGTAGTGAGGGGCCCATGTAACTCCAGGCAGCACAAGGGCACAGCAGGAGGAAGGTACCTGTAAAGGAAACAGGAGGTTCTGAAGACAGACTTTTATTTTGTAGTTTAGACTTCTGGCCAACCCTGCACCTACACAGTGATCAGTGACATTTTGTTTCAAAATACATGTTTACATTTGTTCTTTTTTTATACTGGGTTATACTGAGTCTTTTGTCTCTTCCATGGCCGGGTGACTGAGTAGTTTGTACTTAGATTTCTGAGGGGCCTTCCCTGAGTCTGGTCAAATAGTTGCCCTTAAACAGTCTGCCAGCCCCTGAACTGAAATGCAGCACTGTCTTATCCTGGCATGCTAGAGGGAGTGCTTCTCTTCAGGGAATTGCAATGGGAATCCTCTAGTCAATGGAAAGAGCCAGCCTCCACTGGAGGGCTTCCTCCTGCCCTGACCCTCATAGGGTCTGTTTCTAAGTCCCCCACAGGTTTTACAAAAGGAGTTCAGTGGGAAGGGACATTCATGTCTAGAATGTAGTCCTACCTGGAAATCTCAAAACTAAGTGAAACGTCCAGCTAGAAACAACCTGGAGCTTTAGAATTACACACCACAGGTTCATATCTGGCCTCTGTCACTTACTAGCTGGATAACCCCAGACAAATCACTTAACCTTCCTGAGCCTCAGCTTCTTCACCTTAAAAATGGGCCTAATGATAATGTGATAGCCAATTCCTACTGTCAGCTATGCAACTATTGATGAGGTTCAAAAATGCTAATGTATATAATGTTCTTGGCACAGTGCCTGCTCAGTAGTCAGTACATGGGAGCCACTGATATTATTATTGGGACCAGATGTATCTTTGAGATCTCGCAGTGATAAGTCAAGACGAAACAGTAGTCATTGAATCAAGGTTTTCATTATGTCAAGTTTGCTTAAAGCAAAGCCCACTTGCAGGTCATTCCCTGTGCTGGTGATTCATGGGAGGGGTGTGTGCCACCCACCTATTTTAAGCTGTTACACATTTTCTTCTCCCTGACATGGACGTGTTTACACAGGGGAGGGCAGTCCCAGTCAAAACAAGATGAAAATACACCGCTGGCTAGGAGCCCCAAGCTAACTGGTTTTAAGTTCTCTCCCAGCTGTCACCGCCTCACAACATGGCCATGGGGACAGTGGGGAGGCTGCCCAGCCTTACTCTCCAGCCTTCTTCCATTGGCCCAGCTCTGCCTGGTGGCTGGCAGTTGGCCATCACCTGGTCAATCTAAAGTGGGGCTCTAGGGCACCAAAGTTTTACAAGGGTAAGAAGGAGGGGTGCTGAGGGGCCAGGGTTACCCTGGCCAACTCTGGTGTGACTGTTGTGTCCTCCACCAGGGCTGCCTGGTTCACAGGCAGAGAAGGCAACTGCTAACAGACAGTGGCAGAAAAAGGCCCAAGAAACCTCCCCTTATGCCTAGCACTTTCCCCGCTCATGCACACATTCCTGTGAGTTAATAGGAGGCTCCTGGTTTAAAAAAAAAAATCACCCTGGGAAAGGAGAACCCAACAGTTCCTTATCAGTCACAGAGTCTTTCTGGGGGTCAACTTCTCACCCATGCCAACTTATACATGAATGAGTAAGACTTAAGGAAGGGTTGTCCATTTGAAGAGCAAGTGAGTGAGATCCCCTGGACACTCAGGGAGTTTGGTTTCTTGGCAATGAGTCCAGAAATATTTGGGCATATTTGCTTGTCCCCTGAAAGTGCAAGGCCACCAGTTAGCTAAGATCCATTGTGAAGCACCGCCCTGGGCAGCACCCAACCAGCCTGTTTAGTTAGCCTGGGTCATTTCTCCCAAAAGCCTGAACTATTCAGAGCACACAGAACGGATCATCATGGTTTTTTTCCCTGAAAAAAAAAAAAAAAAAAAAACGAAACAGTTCCTACTTCAAGAAAAACTTTTCATTTTAACAGGGATCCTCAAGATTTCATACCCAAGGGTGACATTAATTGTGAGAATTCCCTTTATGTTGGTGGGCATCAGGATATTTTTAGTAAGAACAGTATTTTGGCCCCACCTCCCCTACCATTCCAGTTATATGGCTGTCACTTGCTCAGAATCAGCCTTGCTTGCCTGAAATCCCTCTTTGATGTTGCTGCCAGCTGAGACTTGGCTGCCCTGCTGCTGGGCTTCATCAGCCTCCACTGCTCCCTGTGGGTGCCCTGTTCTCAACTGCCTCCAGCTAAAGATGGAAACTGACCAAAGTCTTAGTATTAGTGGAGAACCAGGTGTGCGTGCGCATGCCCGCGTGCGCACAGGTGAATTATCTCTTTTAATGAAGAAGCTGGGGCTTGGTTTCAGTTCATTAGTGGCCTCATTTAATTAATTTGTGTTAACTTGTGTTTGTGTTAGATTTCCCAAGTATGTTTGATTTTCACCAGTCTTTTTTATGTTTTCTTTTTAAATCTTCACCTGAGAACACTTTTTCATTGCTTTTAGAGAGAGAGGAAAAGAGAGAAAGAGAGAAGCAGATAGAAAGGAAGGGTGGGGTATCGATGCAAGAGAAAAACATTGATCTGTTGCTTTCCATACATGCCCTCACCTGACTGGGAATCAAACCTGCAACTCTGGTCACAGGACAATGCTCCAACCAACTGAGCCACACTGGTCAGGGCAAGTCTTTCATGTGTTTAACTGTAGAGTCGCTCTCAGATACTAATAATCTTCCCCAAGCTACAATGTTAACACAAGGTGATTCATGAATTTGCCTATAGTTTAACACATCCAAACATTTTATTTATTTATTTATTCATTTATTTGGCATGTATTTACCACATTAAGACTGTATGCCAGACACTAGCCCAAACCCTGAGAGTACATACAGCAGTGCATAAATAAGCCCCTGCTCCTGCAGAGCTTGTCTAGGAAGGCCATTGATGCTCACTAAGAACTTGTGTACTGCCCACTTTTGGTAATGGTCTTATCTGGCTGTGCCTTTAGTACTATTTGAAAGATTAGAGGTCTTGCTGATTACTGACTGTGCCATAGGAGAGGTTCTCAAGACCAAAACCTTATGCACACAACAGATCCTAAGTTTAGGGAAGCATTGCTAAGACATTCAAAAGACTAAATTTAAATGTTGATTTCATTTTAGCATCAATCCCTCAAACCACCCCTCCTCATAAGTAGTATCAATAACTTGTGAAGCCATGAAAATGACAGTTGGAACTGGATAGAAGATTAGCAATGCTAGACCTTGAAACAGCATTGATAGGGCTGCTCTTTTGGTGAGCCATTTTGCCAGCAGTGTTTGTGCACCAGGACCCTTTTTCATCATGGGGCATATAACATTCATGTGGCCCTTCTTACTCTCCAGAGAACTCAGTTATGCTGTTTATAGGATGTCCGCCAAGTCTGGAAACATAAGCAGCGATATATATGCATATATCGTTGTCAAAGATATTATGAGTCTGCAAAAAAAAAAATACAATGACATTATCTCTATTTCTAGACTTGTTGGTGTCCATGAATGTATATACCTTGTATTATGTATATGTTGGAGAGAGAGGCATCATTCCCATTTCATGAATGAGAAACTGGCAACATAGGGATTTACAGACCTTATAAGCAGCCCCTGCAGCTGCTCAAGGTGGAAAAAGTACATATTTTCTTCCCACTTGAGCAAGCTCATTTAGAATGAGTGGTGGAGCTGTGTTTCTCATGGAGCACCTAACCCTGGAATATGCACTAAGGGAGTGCCCCTCAATTTTTATCATTATAAACATTCCTTAGAGATATTATGGGTTCAGTTCCAGACCACTGCAATAAAGTGAATATTGCAATAAATCAAGTCACAATTTTTTTTGTTTTTCAGCATATACAAAAGTTATGTTTATACTATACTATAGCCTATTAAGTGTGCAAGAGCATTATGTGTTTAAAAATCAATATATCCACCTTATTTAAAAAATACTTCATTACTTCCCTGGCTAGTGTGGTTCGGTGGATTGAGTGCTGGCAGGCAAACCAAATGATTTGATTCCCAGTCAGGGCACATGCATTGTGGGCCAGGCCCCAAGTTGGGAGCATTCAAGAGGCAACCATACATTGATGTTTCTCTCCTTCTCTTTCTCCTTCCCTTCCCCTCTCTAAAAATAAATAAATAAAAACTTAAAGAATACTTTATTGCTAAAAATTAGTAATAACCATCTGAGCCTATGGATATAGGGTGCCCAATAAACTTACTCAACAAGCAGTTGTCACAATCCCTCAATTTGTAAACAAAACTACAATATCTGTGAAGTGAAATAAAAAAAAGTAGGCCTTCATTTTCTGAGGGCTCAGGACCAGTTTCATTGGGCCAAGCCATTATTTCAGCAGTACATTGTTGGAGAGAGTTTGCCTAGTGACAAAACAGATGCCTCTGAATTATCTCCCAACTGTGCTCAGACTGCAGTGGTCTAAGACATTTAAGGAGTATCTGTGAGACTCCCTTCTTCTCAACTGTTGATCTGGTAACTGCCTATACTTGGCCATTCCTCAGTTTCCATATTTACTTTAGCTCTTCTGCAATCCTGTCAACAAACTCCACAGTATTATTAGTTTTAGCAAATAACAGGATGTCAGAACTGTTGACCAGGATTCATTACTTTGCTATTAGAGCTCTATCCCAGGACATAGGGGCCAGTGTTCCTCTTATTTTTTAAGGTGTATGAGCTTTGGCAGGAAGCCTTTCTCAGGCAGGCCCACCACATTCTTCTCAGTCTATAGATCTTTAAAGGCTGCTGTGCCACCACAGCTCTGCCTGTGAAGACGTGGGCTCCTCTGTCTTTGCTTGGTGGTACAAAGATGTTTGTAAGTAGATTTTTCAAATAATCGATGCAAATACTTTGAATTTCCCATTTTTTGTGCTTTACCCTTACAGCCTTGCTGTGGCCTTTAAAAGAAGTCTGTACTTGGTAGGATGGCTTCAGGAATTAACATTCATTTTGCCAAGAAGAGGGTGAGGGGCCATATTTTTGGCTGGCATTAAGAATTTTCAGGCTTTTGACCAAAATATCTTCCTCTTCCAAACCCCACCCCCAACACTGCCTGTCTCAAGGAGCAAGAGAAGAGGTTACAAAGGTCAGTCTGTTGCTGACAGGCAACCAGGAAGTCCAGGCCTTGGGGAAACTATAGCCTTTGTTTATTTAAGTCCCAAACCTAGCAGGCAGTATAAATTAAACATAAAAATAAAATAAAATAACAAAACACTGACCGGATGTGTACCACAGAGAACAGCAAATTCCCTTTCTGCTTTCCCCCTGGGAGAGGGGAGGCTGTAAGCAGTGGGGCTTTCTGGCCAGGGAGGCATCACAAGTCTTGGGATGGAATAAGGATTATAGAGGGTAGGAGAGCAAGGCTTGGATTTAGGGTGGGGATGGACATGTTGGCAAGTGTCTGAGGTCAGCTCCAGTAGGCTCCTGAGGGGGAATGCATCACACCCCTCCAACCAACCTCTGAATGGGCTGTTTGACAGGCAGTGATAGCCAGAGGCTTGAGGGGAGTTGGAGTTTGTAAAAGGTAGGCAGGGCTAGTTAATTGGCCAAACTGTGTTAGAGAAAAATCAACCCCACCCTGCTTTTCTCCCCAGGCCTGAGTTGCTCTTCCTACCCACCCTGTGATGTCCACCCCCATGTCCCAACCTCTCAGGCCTTGACTTCCCACCACCAGCTGTGAAGCGTCTTAGAAGCAATCTGTTCTTCATAACAGAGAGAGGAGAAATGCCAAAGGTTAGCAGGTTAGGATTTTCCTTCTAAAAGCAACACTCATTCATGTTCTGATCAAGTTTTCAGGAGTAATCGGAAAAGAGATGGCTAAACAGAAAAGACATTAATCTCAGAATATGCTAACCCCCATCATGGAGCATCAAGCAAAGTGGGTCTTGGTGACTTTGGCACTACTGGGGCTCTTCAGGTGAACCCTGTCTTGGCTCTCACCTTTACACCAGTGGTTCCCTAAAGCTATCCTATGGACTGGGGCCAAAAGAGCTGCATCCATATCACCTGAAAATACCTTTCCCTAGCCACAGACCTATTCCACTAAAATCTCTAGGGCTGAAGCCTAGGACATCTGTATTTTTCACCAGCTCCCCTAGTCAATCTTGATGTTAATAATCTCATTTCTTTCCCCTGACCCCATAGTCATCACAAGGTTTACCAGCTGTGAGTCCAGTAGCCTTCTAATGTTAATCAGGCACTGACTGCTCTTGAAATTAATATGATAATTTAGTTCATACTTAAGTATTTGTAAATGATAGTGGCAAAATGTGGCACTTTCCCAGGGCTTTTTGGATTAGTATGATTTTAATTCCTCAAAGTGTGAAGAACTCCATTAGAATTTAAGATGGTGACTACTATCGTAGTCAGGTCAGGCAAACAGCTTGGAGTGAGAGAACTTTATCTCAGTGCCCTTCAAATCACACTTCTCAGGTAGCCAGTCACATATGGCATCCATACCCATACTGATTCAAGTTAGAAGTCTTCACTAGGAGCCTGTGGGAATCACTTCTTAGGCGTGCACCTGATTGTATGAAAATCATGTTTGTTTTTATCTCTCTTTCATTTTAATGTGTGATTGACATCTTTAAAAACTTTGGACTTGGCAGCACCGAGGGCTTCTTGTTCCTGGTATACATGTATAGTGTAAGGCTGCAAGCCGGTTTCCCTTGTATTCACTTGACTGCCACTCTAAGCTTTCCTTGCGACCCTATCACCTATGACTCCTGCATAGCACACAACCAGCCCTAGATGTCAGAGAAAGTAGAAGCAATGGCTTTTGATACCTTATCTAGAGTGCCCTGCCTTGCCATCTTGCCATGTCCTGTCTCCCTACTATCCCTTTGGGGTTATGCAAAAACTGGCAACATCAGAGGAAGGGAGGGAGGGAGGAAGGGAGTGGGGGAGAGGGGAAAGAGGGGAAAAAGAGAGGGAATGAATTATGCCCTTCTGTCTGCTTATTTCTGTGAATTAGAGTGTGAAAGGCTGAGAGGGTGTTTGAATAAATGAGTGCGTGCTTCTGTGCTTCTCTTTCTTCCTGATAAGCTGTGTGTATTCCTTGTCAGCAATTTTCAAACCGGCTGGAAGGCCTTCCCTAACCCCTCCCAACACTCTTTTGAGTTCCCTGGCTCTGTTTCCCTGGCAGGGCAGGGGCCTATCCAGGGAGGAGTTTGCCTTGTTTCTCTCCTTTCTTTATCTTCTGGAGTAGGGTGTCCCTTTCCCCTCTTTGTTACTGCTCCCAACTAGGCTGCTTTCTTTCCATCCTTGAAGCCCGAGGTGGGGGTATATGGCTGAAGAGTCAGGAACCCTTAACAATTATGGAGCCCCCCTTCCCAAGTCATAGAGTCCCACAACAGAGGATCATGGAACTACCTTAAATGAGCCCATGGTGAATAGTTCTTCTGTGAGGTAAGCAAGAGCCCCAGGTATTCAATGTGAGATTCCCTGGAGGCTCTTCTTACTCATCATGGCCCAGGTACACCACTCAGAGTCCCTGGTCTCTTCACAGGCCCCTTGTCTGCTGGCCTTACATCCTCAACAAGATCCTCTTGGTTCTTGTCTTCCAAGCATTGCCAATAGCCTCAAGTTTTTCACATACCACTTAGAGGAACCTTGGCAATTGCTAGGGAAAAATGGCTTAGAATTTTGGCTCTTGGGACTGCGCCAGAGAGCAGAAGACATGGAGAAGCTACCCAGATAGGCTGATGGAAGGCAGTGAAGGCAAGCATGGAACAGTCATTTTCATAATGCTTTCTTTCCCAGCCCATGGGAAGGATGCAGTAGGCTAGGATTCCCAGAGGGTGGACCATGAGAAGGGGGACTGTTTGCCTGCCTGCAGCTGCTTGCTGGTCTTGGAGGGCAAGATGGAACAAGGGTAAGACCAAGAAGAGCTGGCCAATGAAGGAAGGCCAAGAGGTTAGCAGGTAGAGATGACCCCCACACTAAACATAGATAGACCTCTTTCTTAGAAGGAAGGAAGCCCTGGCTGGTAGCACAGTGGTTAAGGCACCAGCCTGCGAACCTAAAGGTCTCAGGTTTGATTCCCCAGCCAGGGCACATAACCAGGTTGCAAACTAGGTTTCCTGTCAGGTCTGTAGCTGGAGGCAAGTGAAACGCAACCATACATTGATGTCTCTCTCCCTCTCTGCCTCTCTCCCTTCCCCTCTTTTTAAAAAATGATGAAATAGAAGGAAGGAACTGGCAACTCAGAGAACTAAGACCTTTTCCCCTTTGTTTACAAATCCCAGGGGTTAAGAAAGGGAATAAAAGGGGCACTGTATGTCACAATGTCAGAGGAGCCTTAGGTCCCAGAGCAACTCCAAGCTTCATGGCTGTGTGCTATCCCCACCTAGATGGATACTGGCCAAAGGGTAGGTTGGAGAGGAAAAAAGGACACCTAGTCCTAAGAATGAAGTGATGTCCAAGGATGAAAGTGGTGTTGGCCCTCCCAAACCCCAGTCTACCCTCCCAAGCACCCCCAAGTCCTAAGATCTTTCTTGAAGCAAACCTTTGACTGAGATCTAATAGTAGGGAGACTTCTGAAGTTGCCACAGAAAAAGGTGATTTGACAAGAGAATTTTTGACTTCTCTGAATGAGGGTGAATGGGATAGAACACCTTGTCAAAATTTGGTTTGGTTCTGCCTGTCCTCCCTAGTGTCACTCAGAGATTGTTTGTGAAGCTTACATGGCACCCTGTCCTGGAGGGAGCTGAAAGGCAAAAGTCATTGCTCCTACCATCATTCAATGCCAGGGTGTTCTGAAAGGAAGCACAATTTTTTAAAAATATTTTATTCATTATTTTCAGAGAGAAGGGCAGGGAGGGAGGAAGAAAGGGAGAGAAACATCCACCAAAGGTATGATTGCCTTTCACCTGCCTCCAGCTGGGGACCTGGCTAGAGACCTGGTTTGCAACCTGGTTACATGCCCTGACTGGGAATTGAACCAGTGACCCTTGGGTTTGTAGGCCAGCACCAATCCACTGAGCCACACCAGCCAGAGAGGAAGCACAATTCTTGGCTTGTACTACCAGTTTTTAAAAAATTTCCATGACATGTACCTTGAACTTTGAATAGGCTTTCGAGCAACTTGGAATTGAATTAAGTTGAACTGAATTGAAATGAATTAAATTGAATTGAATAATATGGCAACTAGCGTGGGATGCCAGAAGGAGGAAGAGATTTATTTACCACAGTTAATTTTGCAGTCTCTTTTTTAGGAATATCTATGTCATACTTATAGAGGGTAATGAGGAGAATGGAAAATGAGAAAGGAGAGGGCTTGGAAAAATTATGGAGGTATATTTTCCCAGTTGCAAGACATACAAGGAAGGGAGGCAGGAATAAATATTGACAAAAGATTCATGAAATTTAAGATCCACTGAGCCAAACTGCATTTCTGGATAATCTTGCCAATATTTCCAGTCTTGCTGAAATGCCAGGACAAACCACTTCTACTCATAGTTATTCACCAAAGTTGGGGTGATAAAGGTGATTTGACAAGAGAACTTTTGACTTCTCTGAATGAGGGTGAATGGGATAGAACACCTTGTCAAAATTTGGTTTGGTTCTGCCTGTCCTCCCTAGTGTCACTCAGAGATTGTTTGTGAAGCTTACATGGCACCCTGTCCTGGAGGGAGCTGAAAGGCAAAAGTCATTGCTCCTACCATCATTCAATGCCAGGGTTTGGCCCAAATTGGGTGGCTAGACCTGCTTTTCCAGGAGGGTGTGTCTATCTTCACCAGGACTCTCCTTGAGCTTCTACCATTGCTTTCTGCAGGTGTTTGCATCCTTCTCCCCAGTTTCCTTCCCCCCAAAGTTGGGGTTCTGGACCTTGGCCATGCAGGAGCGTTCACATGACCCACAGAGGACAAGGCATTTTCTCTGTCACTATCTTTCCTTCTTGCTTCCCTCCTTCTGGAGTTTGGGGATTTTCCATGAAACCGAAGTAACAATGTAAGTGGCAGCAGCCTTCCTGTCTATAGTCGTCCACACTGGAGTGGAACCAAAGGGGAAGAGAGAAGCAAGGACAAATTTAAAGATGACATTGTAGCTTCTTTATTCTACTAGCCTCTTCAAGAACGAGTAAGTAATTAGAAGTAGAGCTTCATCCTGAAGGGGGACTCAGTGGAGGAGTAAGTAGAGAAGGCTGTTTTGCAGACATTCCATGTCTTATTAACAGTGCTAATGCTCCCATGCTCAATATCCTTTTTGATTTCATTTTCCAGCTGTAACCCAGTATTTGCTTTGTGGCTTGTCCCACACCTCTTGCATCTTGTCTTTTCCCGCTTCTCCTGACATTAGAACCTCTGTTTTGCTGGCAACATTGCTGAATCTTTGGGTGGAACATTCCCTGTACAAAATAAGAAAGAAAGACTTACCTATAAATAGATTTCTTTGGGCTGCGTGGTACACAATGCTTCAAGTGTGACAAAAAGGGAAGTGAGATGTTCCCCCTCATCACCACCCCCAACCTACTGCACCCACCCCTTGGTGGCTTGCTGTGATCCTGCCCATGGGTTCTGCAGCCCACACTGTCCAGTCTCCATCCCACTGTCTTTTGGGAATCTGAAGTAGGAAGGGCTCTTGTCCTAAAAAGTCTTACTTTTGAAGTGAAATAGACTGGTGGGAATGCTGAGACACTTCTTGCAGATCAAAGGGGACAAGCTGGCTTGCAGGGCCTGCTGACAGGGACGAATTTACCCCCATCCTCATTATTCCACCTTCCATCTAGAAGGTTGCCCCTGAAAGAAAGGGTCAGCTGTATCTGTTTAATTGCAAAACTCTATGGCTGTAGGGCTAGAACGAGAGCCAGGAGAGGACCTGGTTCATCAGCTGGGTGCTCTTGCTGTGCTGGCTCTGGGTCCAGCCTACCTTGTAAACATAGGATGGGAGAAGGGGAGTTTGGAAACTTTACCATAACGTTGCTGGGCAACGTTATTCCTAGTCCACTGTTTCTTGCAGGGGGCCCACCTGAAAGCCCACAGACCACAAAGATGCTAAAAACCTCATGGATCAACACTTTATTCAGAAAAATTAGATCAGGTCATAGATAGCTTCTACAGGACAAGCTTCCACTCATTGCAAGTTTTGACACAGCTATTCTGGGCAGAGCATTTTTCTGTGTCTGAGAGTTTAGAAATCCTTCCGGTTCTTCCTATTTCTCATCTCCTCACATCTGATCTTGTTTGAAAATCTTTCTACAGGGATATTTATGTCCATTGTCTTCCCTTAGTGAGCCCTGAGATCCTGGGATCCAGCCACTGTTTGATAAGAGAGTGACTTCACTCAGCTGGCAGCTGGCAAACCAGAGGTGTAGAAGGAATGTGAGATTGGATGAGTGTGGGCTGAACCTGGGACATCCTTTTAAAGTTGTTTTTTTAAACTAAATCCCTGACATGAGCTTGTTTTCTTGTTGGCTTCATTCTCTTAAAAGCTGAGCACAGCAAGAATAGCAGAAAAAAGGAGTTAATTAAGGGTGCCAGTTTGCGGGGACTTGGGAACCTGAGGTCAGACTGGATTGTTAAGAGTACTCTAAGACTCCATAACCTTATTCAGGATATTGTATACCCCAGGACTGCATGTTCCATTCTGGGAACCACCTGATTGGATTAATGTTTTCAATTTCCTAGACAGTGAGAGCTTTTTTGAGGGCTGTGTGGCTGCCTTTCAAAATAATGTGGGTGAGCACAGCCCTTTTACTAAAAAACTGGACACTTTGGATATTCTTCCTGTTCCCTGATGCTGCTCTCTCCTGCTACAAGTGTCAGAAAAGTTGGCTGCATGCACAGAGCTTAAAGTCAACCTCTCGACCACACTCTAAGAGTATTGCTGAAGTTGCAGGGGCACTCCTCCTGCCCCTCACCCTTTCTTTAATTTCATCACTTTCCTGGCACCTCCAACCCATCCCCAACTACCTAGAACCATTCATTCAACAAACCTATCCCTGCACTATAGGACAAGTATAGTAGGAACAAATTTGGTCTCTAGGTCTGGAAAACTTGGGCTGGAGTCCCAGCCCTACAATTTACTAGGTGTGCCACCTTGGGCATGGTAGGCTCTCAGATCCTTGGTTTCTTCATCTGTAAAATAGGGGTGACAGTGCCTACTCTGTAGGGTTGTGGCATGACCAGCACAGTATTTGGTCCATAGCCGATGATGCTCAATTAATGATAGCTATTTTGTCAGTGGGTCTGAAATTCTGATTACTCTTTAATTCAAGTATAATTAACATAATTCAAACATAGGCTGGCTAGCAAACTTAACCTTTTCCTTCCCCTCCCCAAGCTACCTGGACTTCTCTACTTCCATCTCCATATAAAGGAATCCCCACTAAAGGAGCTGTTCTTTTTTCTGTCCTATGCCTTGTTTTCCCGGTGGTACTTTTCTTCCTGCCAACCCATCTTATTTACCTCTCCCTTTTTCTTTTTGTCTCCTTTGGAATCTTGTTGTGGGTGTAACAGTTAGTTTAGAAAATATTTATAAGCTGATAAAAGGTCAACTCTTTCTGGATTAAGAAAGCTGTCTCTAGCAAAGATATATTCTCTAATATATCAGAGAATTTCAGTATCAATTAAGTCCTGATTTAAGAAGTGTTTTTTCCCCTCAGCTAATGTTCTTGATGACCTATAAACATAGTCTGGATTTTGTTCTATCTACTACACAAGGGTCTTGGTGCAAAGATCATGTTCAGACATCTTGTAACCTAAATGTAACATAATACCCTGAGATTGGGATTGTCTTCCACCTCAACTGGGATAAAGAAAAACACCATCCCTGGCTAGTGTAGTAGATTTTCTTGAATAATTTTGTCAGCCATTTTCAAACAGAATGGCCATTCTGCACATATTACCACCAGTAGGGTCCAATGGGAGCCCCATATCATAATGAAAAATATTGGCAGTTTCATGTTATAACTGCCCTGGCAGACAGGAAGAAAGTCAAGGCCTTCAGACTTGGCTTCGTTCAGGCCTTGGCCAGAGTGTTAGTGCCAGGCACATGGTTAGAAGAAATATCCTGAAGCAAATAATAATTACCTTCTTTGCTGATAAGAGAACCCCAGTACTTTTCCAACAGTAAGATTGCATTAAGGTATTTCTTTGGGCCACATCCTGAATCACAAATTGATACATGAGTACTGGCTCTAACCTCAACCAAACTACTGAGTATATGGTGGAACCTAATGTTCTCCACATTACCCAGAGTTGATCTAAATAATATTCCCAGTTGCATCATCTGTCCGCTGTTCCCTGCCGATTTCTCCTTTTGCTGCAATTATGTGTCTGTCCACAAGGTGGCTTCACAAAAGAAATAGCTGGAGAAAAGAACCTCAGGCCTCTGTTGTCTTTTTATTTATTTATTTATTTATTTTTCCCCTAAGCTTGCGCCTAATAAGATGAAAATATAATTTGATGGGAACATATATAACTCTAGTAGACAACAATAACTTCACTTTCCTTGTGACCTGGAATATTTCTGTGCCTGAAGTACCCTTTTGTCCTATGTATGGCTGGATCCATCACAGGGTAGGTGTTTTCCTGGGATTTTATATATATGGTCTTGGTTTGTAGCTTTGTCATATTTTGCCGCTTATAGGAAAGTAATAGAATCTTGTTTTTAAAAATAGGGACATGAAATCCTGGATAATGTATGTATTTTCTTTTCAGAGTAGAGTGTAGAAACCAGGGGAAAAGGCTCACATCTTGTGATGAGTCCAGTGCCCACTCCCCTATTGTCTCCTCCCCCATTCTCTGTCACCCTTCCAGCCCTCAGCTGCTCCCTGTACATGTTCTTCTACTCATCTGAGCCGCAGGACACTCGCCTCCACATTGGTATGCATAGATTAGCTCAGAACTGTGCATGCTTTCAATGCATGTCACAGACCTGTGCATGTGTCAGTAAACAGGCTCATCCAAAAGAGAAGCTGAGTATACAGGTGCTGGAGTTGGGGAATGTCAGGGAGTCCAGTAGCTGGGTGAGGGGACATGCAGGTGAAAAATTATGTGTGCAGGACAGACTGAGAAGGCTTGCTGTAGGAAGGTGAGGCTCCTCCTTGTGAGGGTGGGTGTCCATCGAGTGCAATGTGTGACAGCATTGCAAAACCATGGGGGTTTGCTTGCTGACCCCTAAAGAAGAGTTTTTAAAACCAGCATTGCCCTCTGCATTTGTATTAATTTCCCTAAGAAATAAGTTCTAGTTTGGTTTTTAGCAATCTCCAGAGCCTTCTTTAGAGATGTCAGTTGGCACAAGAAAGTGTTGAACTGTTTACAGTCCCAGCCTCAGGTTCAGGGAGCGGATGTGGTTTCATTCGGCCACAGAGCCCCATACAGGACTCATTTGCATGACCCCTGACGCCATGTGACGCAACTGGCCCCTCCTATATAAAGAAGCAGGAGCTGAAATATCTCTGAGTCTGGGTTGGACTGGCGGCCGAGGAGTTTGTGACATACTAGGTGACCCCCTTCGAGTCACTTTCCTTCAAGTCCGGAGTGCCTTCCTGGCCTTGGGTCCTTTCTGCAGCCTTTGCCCCTCCTAGCTCCAGGGTTGGAGGCACAGAACCCAGCCCCCTGCAGTGCGCCAGCAGCCCCAGCCACCAACCCAGACTTCCCAGCCGGCCCAGCCCTCCCAGTCCGGTCTAAAGCCGTCCAGAGCTCCCCAGCAGCACAGCCATGAACACCAAAATGTATCAGACTCCCATGGAGGTGGCGGTCTATCAGCTGCACAATTTCAACATCTCCTTCTTCTCTTCTCTGCTTGGAGGGGATGTGGTTTCCGTTAAGCTGGACAACAGGTAAACTACTGGCCGAAGCTCCCCTAGAGGCACCGGCGTGGGCTGAGCTACGAGAGGGATCTCTGAGCAATTCGCTTGCAATGGGCCCGGTTCCCCGCTGTGCAGCATCCTGGGAAGGGGCGGGAGTAGGGTACGCGGAGGAGGGGCGGTCACCGCCGCACTGGGATCCGCGGTCCCAGCGTCCCTGCGGCCTCTGTGCTGTGAGAAGGAGCTGCTGCAGCCCAAAGCAGAGGCAGCTGAAGGCACAGGGGCGGCCGGCAGGGGTGAGCAGGGGCTGGCTGTGCTCTGCAAGCCGCAGGGGAGGAGACAGGACGCTTCCAAGCCCGGAAGAAATTCCTAGCTAGCTTCAGAGCTCGGTAGGTTTACCCCGGGACCTTCTGGGCCAGAGTCGTGAAGGGCCGGTAGTGGTGGACTCCCTGATCCCCGCGTCCCATTGTTTGCTTGTCGCCTGGGCTAGCGAACAGGCCACGCAGGCCCATACTCCCCAGGACCCACCCGCCGCTGCACGCGGAGCTCTGGGTGGTGGCGCCGGGGAGCCAGCCTGGGTGAGGAGGTGCAGCTTCCTGCAGGGGCCAAGAAGGGACCTGGGGACAAAGTGCCTGGAAATGGAAGGCCAGACCGAGGAACTGGAGCAGATGGAGCATTTTGGTCACAGTTGCCAGGTACTCAGAGTGGAACGGAGTAACGGGGTTGCTTTGCTTTTTGTGTTGGCAGTGCCTCCGGAGCCAGCGTGGTGGCCATAGACAACAAGATTGAGCAGGCCATGGTGAGTGGCATCACTGCGTCATTCCTATCCCCAGTTGTAGTCGATGCTATGTAATTCAGCATGATTTAGGGGTGGGTGCAAAAGCCATTAGCCAAGAGCCTGAGGAAGCTGAAAGCCTACCTTCTATCCCCTTGTAGGCCTTAAGTAGATTCCCATTAAAAGGCCAGCTATGAGGCATTTACCATCAACCCTTGATGGGGCCTCTCCTTTTTTTCTCCCTCCCCCATCCCGGAGCTTTGCAGCAGCCTCTGGCTGTCTTCTAGGCCCTTCAAAGCGCTGTAAGCTCAGACACTTGAATTTGCCAGCATCCCAGGGGCCAGAGCTCATTGGATGCAGCAGCACTGCAGTGTCTCTGCAGAAACTGGGCTGGGGTCAGATTTGGGAGGAAACAGGAAACAAAGCACCCCACCCCTTCCCTCTTCCTTCACCAGGTAGAGGTCAAACTTCACCTAATAGCTGCAGGGGGTTAAGTCTTCTAGCAATTAGCAACACTTAACTGTGCCCTTGAGCCTCATGACACAGATCCCTGACTCAAATGCAGTCATTGAATTCAGAGAGGATGCAGTAATCTGGTACTTCCCCCAAGGGTAAGTGTCTTATCAGGCCAAACTTCAGGACAGTTCCAATTCTGTGTGCTGGGTCTTGTGGAGAGGAGGAGAATCCAAAATTGCCAATTATATTATATGGTGAAGACATGTAAAGCAGACAGTGTTGGGTACATTGCAAGTCTTCTCTGGGATCTGAGCCAGCAGCAGAAACTTACGTGGGAATGGGGATATAGCCAACCACCGGCAACCAGCAGAAGACTCACCCAAAATGCTCCTAAGTGACCAGCTGTGACAGTCATTAGAAACTAGCAGGGTGGATCCTTGTAGTGCAAAGCTAAGCTCCCAACTCAGGCATTGCCCTGATTATGCAGCTTTCCTGAGCAAGCATTTAGGTACTTCATAGAAGAGTGGAGGAGGAATAGGGCTGCAGAGCCAGCATGCTGAGGGGTTGCTGATGGAAGGTTGGAGGTTGGAGGCATAAGGGACATGGCAGGTACCTTGATGGCAAGGTGAAAGATGGCTAATGAATAGCTTTGTTGTGCTTTCCTTTGTGACAGGATCTGGTGAAGAATCATCTGATGTATGCTGTAAGAGAGGAGGTGGAGATCCTGAAGGAGCAGATTCGAGAGTTGGTGGAGAAGAACTCCCAGCTGGAGCGTGAGAATACTCTCTTGAAGACCCTGGCCAGCCCAGAGCAGCTGGAGAAGTTCCAGTCCCGTCTGAGCCCAGAAGAGCCAGCTCCAGAAACCCCTCAATCGCCCGAAGCCCCTGGTGGTTCTGCAGTGTAAGTGGCTCTGTCCTCAGGGTGGGCAGAGCCACTAAAGTTGTTCTACCTAGTTCTTTCCAGTTTGTTTTTGGCTCCCCAAGCATCACCTCACGTGGAGAACTTTACACCTAGCATAGCTGGTGCCAAGAGATGTCCCAAGGACATGGCCACCTGGCTCTACTCCAGTGACAGACCCCTGACAAAGAGCAGGTCTTTGGAGGCTGAGTTGCATGGGGCCTCATCACCCCAAGCCAGTGAGCCTCTAATGCCACCGTGCCCTGGGGGCTCCCAGGGCCCAGGTAACTTTGCTGTGACTGGCAAAGGAGAAAGGTAGTTTGAGATGTGATGCCAATTTGGCCCAGAAAGTATAGGGGGGGTCTGCTTTTCATTTCCATGGACATCTTTAACAGCTTCAGCTGACAACGATTGTTCCTATGAAGAAGCCACTTATGTTTTAAGCAGAGGCACCCTCTCTCTTATCCTCTGCCTTGCCAAGGCAGGACCATGATGGGAGAGATTGAGCCAAGTCAGCCTTCTGTTGGTTAATATGGTATAATGCATGGCTTTGCGCCCAGTCCAGTGTGGGATTACAGCTTTGGGATGACCGCCTACAAAGTTCTATTTGGTTAGTAATGGCATAGTTTTTCTATATTAGCCATACGTGCGTATATATACCCATAGGGCTAGATCTATATCTTAGTGTAGTGATGTATACATATACACATACACCTACATTTTGAAGGGCATAACTAGCTTTGGGAGTATTGACCAGTCCCTTATCTCTTAAGGCTAATTCTTTGACTGTGTTAATTTACCAAGTTGATCCAGTTTGTCCTTTAGGTTAAGTAAGCCTAAAAAGTAAAGGCAGGGAGAGGACTAGTCTCTGAATGCGGCCATGGATGCCTTGCTGCTGCAACCATTGCTCCATCCATCCACTGAAGACATGTGAGGTCCTATTTTGAATGCCAAATCCACCATTCACTGGTGCTCACTATATAGAATGGGGTTGAAAGAAGATTAGCTGGGACTTCACATTGTTATTCAAAAATGCTTTTTCATGTTTGTGGGAAACTTCCCAGTCAAGATTGGCTTGCTGGTAGGGTTTTTTTGTTTGTTTGTTTTTGTGGACAAGGGATGGGCAAGGCAATGGCTTTGACCTGATGGTGCCTGGGTGATGTACTCAGGGAACTTGTCTCTATGAGGTTCTGTGGCAGTGAACACTTTACACTTTCTGACACTATCCTGATGTATGTCTCCAGGATTTGGATTTTGATTTCTCAGATGTAGCTTAAAATTTCAATAAACTTTGCTTCTGTTTTTTAAAAAATAAATCTGGTGTCTGACTTGAGTATAAATGGAGTGGGTGGTAAGGGCCCCTCATGTGTTTTCCTGATTCACTGGCCATTTATGAGTACCCCCTAAGTGGCAGGCCTGTGCTACCTTCATGATCCTGCATAACTGTCATAGTATCCACATTGTACTGGTGAGAAAGCTGAGACTCAACCAGTTTAAGTGACTTGCCCAAAGTTATACAGCTATTATGGCAAATCGGGACTCAACCCCACACCCATCCCTCTCTGTCCTGCCCCTTCTTTCATAACATCTTCAGAGTGAGTAGCAAGATGACTACTAATATATAACCTCAGTCTTAGGGGTTGACTCTGGAGGAAAAATATTCCAAAAAAGGCCCAAAAGAAAAGAGAAGGTTATACACATGAATGAGCAAGAAGAGAGGAACCAAATAAACATAAGTGAGCTGCTTTCCTATTAAAACACCAGGATCACTTAGTGCATTTACTTTAATACTAATCCACATAGACCCTTGACCTTGGCAATGGAGCTAGGAGGACCTTAGAAAAAGACAGAACACATATGGTGGTCAAAAATCCATCCCTTTCCCCCAAGGAAAGATGTTCTCAGTCCCTGCTGCTGCCCCACTCTCTCTGAAAATAATAAATAAAATCTTTTTAAAAAGATGTCAGGTTTCCTTCACTATAAAGCTCATACATGTTTGCCTGTCCCTTTCTAATCAACAAATTCCTCTTCAGAATGTTTCAAACACCTTGTTGGTAGCCTCTTAAATCCCAGTTTCCCCCATGTTCCTAATCTTTGTTCATTATGCCTACCTACTTCATTGTCTACAATTTGGTCATGGTGTGCAAATTTCACAGTTGCTGAAATGGATACATACTTTAGACCAACCACCCTCAAACTAGGCCTGTTCCCCGTAGTCCCCATTTACTCCCAAACTCCTACCCCTTTCAAGATGAGCTGAGGAACTTTCTGACCCTTTAGCTCTTTTGTAGACTTCTTAAATGCAATCTCCAACCAAACAAGCAGAAAGATGAAGAAAAAAAACCCTCAGGAGATGTCTCAGTACACACACACCATCTCTGGTGATCCTGCTGTTCCCTACAAGAAAAAGGGCGGGGGGCGGGGAACGTGCCCACAGTCACATAGTGGGAAAGAGAGAACAACTTCATTTCCTAGGCAACCCTGACTAAACAGAGACAAACACTGCCACTTAGGAGGAGGCCCCAACAGTTCCTAGACTAGATAAGAGGAAGTGTGTGGCTGTTTGTTAGTCACATAGGATCAGCTCTTTTTTTTTTTTTTTCCATCCCACAGAAAAACAACTAGGGGTGGGGAAAGGCAAAAGAACACATTGCTCCTGGAAAGAACTTCATGGTTTCTGAGCTCAGCTGATCCAGCTGGATCCAGAACAAGGAAAAGAACAAGAGGAACAGCAGTAATAATGTTCCCCTGCCTGGGCATGCCCCCTTTCCCCGGCCCCTCCTATCTATTATCTCATCTGATCCTCACAGCAGCCCTCCTTGCATGCCTGTCAACAAGAATCACAAGGGTACCCCTCCACGCCTCTTCTCATGAACATGGAACATTTTGTCTCCTGCCCTTTGAAAAAGAGGCAGTTAAGATTTACTTCCATTTGACAGGCAAGAAAACTAAGAGCCAGAGAGTTTGGTGTGACTCCCACAGTGCCCACATGTTTCATGGGACAGTGGTTCCCAGCCTGTGTGACCATAAGAGCCCATTTTTAATGTCAAGAATAACCTCAAACCTCCCTCCACACAACAGTAGTTGAAGTTTTAGTATTGGGTGGGGGGAGAGAGAGAGAGAGACATAATGACAAACACTGAACCTAGTGGAGGCTTTTAGAGGAGTGTATTATATTTGCCACAAAAGCACAGAGGTGGATTTGAAAGCTAAAACAGAAATGTGAGTGGTAGATGACTTATATACAAGGACTGCTGGGGTGCAACGTGCAAGGCTCTCAGGTTGGGAACTACCAGCAAGGAAGATGTTCCCTGTCAGGATCTGAGAAGAAACCCAGAGAATGAGCAGGTAAGGAAGCAGGGCCATTAGAATCTGGGGTGTAGGAAGAAGGACTCTAAAAAGACCACAGAAAAGAAGCTGCACACCCACTGTCCCTTAGAGTGTTTTGAAGTTATCCTAATATCCTCCTACTTATCTTGGAAATTTTTGCTTTCAAATCTCCCCTTGCCTCCTCCTAGCTGATTAAAAATTAATGGACATAATTAGAGCATTTTAGGCAGCTCAGCTCCTCAGGTTGTCTCATGCAGAGAAGCTTGTTGAAATCCAAATACTTAAACTTAACCACCTCTCCTAGATCAGGCAAGGTTTGATAGAGAACTCCATCAGTTAGCTAAACAGAAGTGGTTTCCAGGGAGGAGCTGGCTGGAAAGGGTCATAATAACAATAACTAATAATGATAGCTAACACTCATATGACACTTACTTGGTGTCAGACACTGTTCTAAGCCCTTTTACATCGATTGCTTCTTTTACCCTCCACAAACCTATGAAGATATGCTATTAAGATCCCCATTTTACAGATGAGAAAATGAGAACACCAAGACACAGAGAAGTAAAACAATTTGCCCAAAGTCATGCATCTAATGAGTGGAAGATCTGGGACTAGGTAAGCGGAGACAATGCATTGAGAAAAAAGGAGAATCTCAAAAGTTTTCATAACTCCTCATAGACTAGGTAAGTGTTCTGGAGCTGGGGAGGAGAGGGTAGAAAGGATACCACCCTAAAATAACAGGGAGGCTAACATAAGATTTAAAATGGCCAATGAGTCTGGAGGGATGGGAGTGAACAAGGAAGACAGAAAGAAGGAGAATGGGAGGCCAATTTGGCTGGCTGTCAGCCAAATGAGTCAAGATAGGATCTAATAGGTCTGAGGGAGCCATGGTAGGCTTCTGAGAAGGGAAGTAATGTGATGGCAAAAATATTTGCAGAAGATGATTCCTGACAGCTGAAGGGGCTGTTGCAGAGAAAGGCTTGCTGAAGACAGGGCAGCTGTTGCTGTCATACAGGTGTGAGGTGATGAGAGGCAGCTGGGACAGTAGGAGAAGTTATGGAAAGGAGATAAAGGGACAAAGCCAAAAGACACCAAAAGGCAGTATATTCTCCAAGTGTGGTCTGTGTCCATGTGCATCAGGTTTGTTTAACTGCAAATTCCAGGCCCCACTCTCAGACTAAAGAGTGGAGTGTTGCTTGGGAATGATAACTAACAAGTTCCCCTGGTGATGATGGAGGATGTGAAAGTTTAAGGAGCCTTCATTAAGTGAAAAGTCAGCATGACCTGGTAACAAAGTGAGCTGGGGAGGAGAGAGCAAAGTAGCCATGAATTAAAAACGATTTGAAAGGGTTTTTCTGTTTTGCATTTTTAAATTGTAGTGAAAATACCTAATTTACCATTTTAACCATTTTAAGTGTACAATCCAATGGCATTTAAGTACATTCACATTATTGTGCAACAATCAGCATCATCCACTTCCAGAACTTTTTCATCTTCCCAAACTGAAACTCTACATATACCCATATACTCATAAACACCAACTCTCCATTCCCACTTCCCTCCCCCCGCCTCTGGTGACATGAAAGTTTGAGTCTGGGGGAAGACGAGACCACAGCAGTACTGAAGGAAACAAGTGTAGGAAAAATTTTCAAATTTTCAGAAGTAAGATGAATTCCAATTTTGATTTCCAGTTGAGCTAAGGATATTTACATCTCTTAGAACCACCTGTGGAAACAAATTTGAAATCCAAGGCTAAAGCACCAGATACAGGTTTGTCTGTGTGTCACAGGAGCTGAAGCAATGTCAGAAGACACATGCCCCAGGAAGTGGATACAGAGGAGGCCAAGCAGCAGGCCTAGAGTTTTGCATGCCCTTTGGAGGTCACACACAGTGAGTCTATTCGAGGGAGGAGGACGTGCCAGCTTGAGAGGTGTGAAAGACAGTGATAGGAGAAAAAAAGGAAACACTGAGGTTTGTGATCGCCTCTCTATTTTTATCTCTTTGTCTCTTCTTTTTGACATTCCCTCTTCATAGTCATTACCACGAGTCTCAACATCTTATAAAATTTAGCTAATCCCTAAAAGTCACTTTGGGGAAGACTGGGGAAGCTGAGGTATTCTAGGAAGAGTAGTCAGAAGTCTGGGGATGTAGTCCTAGTCTTTGGCTAACAAAATATAGAACCTTAGTGCCTCCAGGCTTCAGTTTTCCAATTTGCAAAACAAAGTGGTTACTCAGGATTACTTCTAAACCAGGTGCTTAGTAAGTAACTGGGACCAGAGAGCCCTGTAGCTGTGCGACTTGTGTGCATTACTTCTTTATTCAAGGTCTTGCTTTCCCTTCCAGCTCCTATCCTCATATCGAGTTCTATCAAGTTGCTGAAGAAACAGCCATTTTAAAAGTCCAATACATGGCAGCACACCACAATACCCATGTAATTTTGCAGAGGAAGGAATCACCTATAGTTTTATTTCCCAGCCTTCCTCATTTCATGAACCACTTCTGGTTACTTATATTGTGATAACAAACTTATAAACTCTGGGTCACCCAACTCAAATGGGAGGGTGGGAGTGGGTTGAATGAAGGCTGTCTTGGGTAGTCCTGCCTTTGAAAGACTTGTGACTGATGCAGATAAATGGAGAGGATGGGAAAGGAATGAAAAAGAGTTGACTCCAAGAGGACAGCAGAGATAGACAAGAACTAGAATAGGTGGAATGTGAGCAAAAAGGGTGGCCTCAGCCCATTGGACTTTCCTCACCTGGCTCCTCTGCTGTTTTGCTACTGTTCCACTGGTGAACTTCCTGTTGCCACCACCTAAGAGAAAACAGGACATATTCCCTACCACAGACCAGTTCTATGGGTCCTGAACTGTCCCAAACATCTCTTCTTTGCTGTCCATTGTAATACAGGACTCGGTCATTTAAGTGCAAAACTAATCTAACCAGTGCAGAAGCATCTTGAGATGCAAGTGATGTTCCAGTAAGTTAAGTCATACCTGGGATCAGAAAATAGAGTAATATGTCATTAGGGTTTGGTGGGGCTCTAGAAATCAGCTGCCCCAACCTTCTCACTTCCAAGGGAAGAACATTGAAATCCCAGAGAGAAAAACAAGCTTCTCCCAGCCACTCACACAGTTCGCAGCAGGGCCAGGGTGAGCCCTGTATTGTTACAGGCAACCCTCTTTCTCTAGGTCTTAATGTCCCCATACATAAAATAACCTTGGCTATGCATTGGTATCACCTGGTGAGAGTTTTATGCAATATTAATGCCCAGAATCTCATCTCCAGAAATGTTGCTAAAATTGGTCTGGGATTGTAACAAGGGCATATGCATTTTTAAAGCTCCCCAGGTGATTCCTGGATGATCTGTGATGTTTGTCTCCAGTTTAACATCTGAATCCACTCATTTGACAAATATTGGCACTTTCTGTATGCACTCTGCTAGGCATTGACCAAATCAGACATGGCTCTGTGCTCCTGGAGTTAATTTCATATTTACATAAATAGAGAGCAGATGAGGTAGGCTGCTCATATTAGCAGGCTTGTTCAGAGGCAATTCTTCTCTTTCTCCAAGCAGATTTATGATTAATAAAGGCGATATTCTTATCTCCTGCCTGACTCATGTGTATGTCCCTCTTGATTGATTTTGATTTCAGGCAGAAAATAAGAAATGCTATTAATTAGTATCCTCAAATGATAAAACTTTTTGTTGCAGATGACAGGCAGTGTACAAATAATCTTTTTATTTTTCCCACTTACCTTTGCAAGCTTCTCTTCTATCTGCTAGAGTGTCTCTGGGCTTGGTTCTACCCTCTCTACACTCTTTCTCTCAGGTCAGTTCCATTTATTATTTTTTTTTAACTTAATTTCTGTTGTATTTTTCCATTACCATTTCATCCTCTTATACCCTTCTTCCCCCAGCAGTTACCACACTGTTGCCCATGTCCATAGTCCTTTTTCCATTTTGCTCAATCCTTCCATTCCCTAACCTCATGGCCCACAGCTGTCATCTGCTCTCCATCTATGAGTCTGTCCCCATTTTCCTTGTTAGTTCAGTTTGTTCATTAGACACCACATATGAGTGAAATCATATGGTACTTGTCTTTCTCTGACTGGCTCATTTCATTTTAGCATAATGTCCTCCAGGTCCATCCATACTGTTCAAAAGGGTAAAATTTTCTTTTTTCCTAAGACCAAGTAGTTTTTCATTGTGTAAATGTCCCATAATTGTATCATCCACTCATCTACTGATGGACACTTGGGCTGCTTCCATATCTTGGCCATTGTAAATAACACTGCAATGAACACAGGGGTGCTTGTGTTCTTTTGAATTAGTGTTTTGGATTCCTTCAGATGTATTCTCAGAAGTGGGATTGCTGGGCCAAAAGACATTTATTTTTACTTTTTTGAAGTATCTCCATACTGCTTTCCACAGTGGCTGCACCACTCTGCATTCCCACCAATACTGAAAAGGGGTGGGGTTCCCCTTTCTCCACATCCTCGATAGCAGTTGTTTGTAGATTTATTGATGATAGACATTCTGAAAGGTGTGAAGTGGTATCTCATTGTGGTTTTAATTTGCATTTCCCTGATGATTAGTGACATTGAGCATCTTTTCATATGTCTATTGACCATCTATATGTCCTCTTTGGAGAAGTGTCTATTTAGGTCCTTTGCTTGTTTTTTATTTATTTTAATTAATTAATTTATTTTTTGGTGTTGAGTTTTGTTAGCTCTTTATAAATTCTGGATATTAAACCCTTACCAGATGTAATGCCAAATATGTTCTCCTTTTCTGTGGGTTGTCCTTATATTATGATGATGTTTTCCTTTGCTGTGCAAAATCTTTTTACTTTGATGTAGTCCCGTTTACTTTTTTTTTCTTTTGTTTCCCTTACCTGGAGAGATATACCTGATAAAATATTGCTACTAACAATGCCCAAAATTTTGCTGCCTATGTTTTCCTCTAGGATCTTCATGGTTTCGGGTCTAACATTTAAGTCTTTGACCCATTTTGAATTTTTTCTTGTGTGTGGTGTAAGAAGGTGGTCTGGTCTCATTTTTTGGCATGCATCTGTTCAATTTTCCCAACACCATTAATTGAATAAACTACACTTAGCCCATTATGTGCGCTTGCTTCCCCTGTCAAATATTAATTAACTATAAATGTGTGTGTTTATTTCTGGGCTCTCTATTCTGGTCCAATGATCTACATGTCTGCTTTTATCCCAGTACCATACTGTTTTGATTACTATGGCCTTAGTATAGTTTGATACTAGGTAGTGTGATTATTCCTGCTTTGTTCTTCTTTCTTAGAATTTTTGTTGCTATGCGGGGCCTTTTATTATTACATATACATTTAAAAAATATTTGTTCTAGTTCTGTGAAATACATCATTGGAATCTTGATATGAAATGTGTTGTCTAGAATTGCTTTGGGTAGTGTGGACATTTTAATGATGTTCATTCATCCTATCCATGAATACGGTATGTACTTCTAATTAGTTGTATCTTCTTCAATGTCTTCAGCATCATAGTTTTCCATATACAGGTCTTTTACATCCTTGGTTAGGTTTATTCCTAAATATTTTATCCTTTTTGTAGCACTTATCAATGGAATTGTTTTCTTAATTTCCCTTTTGTTGGTTTGTTATTGACATATAACATACAACTGATTTTGGATATTAATTTTGTATCCTACTATGTTCCTGAATTAATTGATTAATTCTAGTAGTTTCTTGTTGGAACCTTTGGGGTTCTCTATGTACAATATCATGTCATCTGCAAATAGACAGTTTTACTTCTTCCTTTCCAATTTGGATGCCTTTTATTTGTTCCTCTTGTCCGATTATTGTGATTAGGATTTCCAGTACTATGTTGAATAAGAGAGGTGAAGGCAGACATCCCTGTTTTATTTCCGATCAAAGGGAACACTTGTAGTTTTGTCTCATTGAGTATGATGCTGGTTGTGGGATTGCCATATATGGCCTTTATTATGTTTAGGTATAGTCCCTCTAATTCCATTTTGCTGAAAGTATTTATCATAAATGGCGCTGTATTTTGTCAAATGCTTTTTCTGAATCTATTGATATGATCATGTGGTTTTTATTTTTTATTTTACTTATATACTAAATCACATGAAATTAATTTGTGAATGTTGTACCAAACTTGCATTCCAGGAATAAATCCCATTTGATCATGGTGTATGTTCTTTTTGATGCATTGCTGTATTTGGTTTGCTAATGTTGTATTGAGGATTTTAGCATCTATGTTCATCACGGGTATTGACCTGTAACTTCCTTTCTTTGTAGTTTCATTATCTGGTTTTGGAATTAGAATAATGTTGGGCTCATAAAATGGGTTTGGGAGACTTCCTGCTTCTTTAACTTTAAGAAATAGTTTGACCCAGTTTGAAGAAAGCATCCAAGAGGTTTGGGAAAAGTGGGCTTGAAGAATGAAATAACCATTCCACCTCTAGACATTTTCATCCCACTGTTCTCTCTGTAGATCCTGAACATAGCCAGGTTTTCCACCTCCACACTGGTCAGTCCTATGATCCACTCTCAAGATCATCTACATTGTTGCTGTCATTTATTTTGACTTTAAAAAGTAGCAACTGAAATCAAAGGACAAGTTCAGTTCTGAATGGGTTTTTCCAACTATTATTTGAAGCTGAGTTTTACTTTGGTCCCTAGTTGACTCACTTCTCTAAATCTACAGACAAATCCTCATTCCTTGCAGACCCTCATTGCATAATTGAGCACAGAGGCTGGAATTTAAATTCTATAGTGGCGATTTGAAATACAATAAAGTTTTAAAATTAGAAAAAAAGAGAAAGTAATAGTTTGCAAAGAGAGGTGTTAGTTCACAGAATATTTGGTAAAATTTATCTGTGAAGCAATCCGGTCCAGGGCTTTTGTTTGTTGAGAGTTTTTTGATTACTATTTCAATTTCACTAGGCATAATGGTCTATTCAGATTCTCTGATTCTTCCTGATTTGGTTTTGGAAGATTGTATATCTTTAGCAAGTTATCCATTTCATCTAGGTCATCCAGTTTGTTGGTATATAATTGTTTATATTATTTTCTTGCAATCCTTTGTATTTCTTTGCTGTCACTTGTTATTTCTCCTCTTTCACTTCTGATTTTGTTTATTTGGGTCCTCTTTCTTTTTTTCATGATGAGTCTGGTTAAAGGTTTGTTAATCTTGTTTGTCTTTTCAAAAAAACAGCTCTTGGATTCATTAATCTTTTGTATCATTTTTTAGACTCTATTTCATTTATTTCTGCTCTGACCTTTATTATTTCCTTGCTTTCTATTCACTTTGGGCTTTTTATATTATTTTTTCCCAAGTTCCTTTAAGTGCAAAGCTAGATTGATTATTTGAACTTTTTTGTTTGTTTTCAAAATAGGCCTGTAATGCTACAAATTTACCTCTTAGGATTGCTTTGCCAGTGTCCCACAGATTTTGGATTGTTATGTCCTCATTCTCATTTGTTTCAAGGTATCTTTTGATTTCTTCTTTGATCTTGTTGTTTACCCATTTATTGTTTAATAACATGTGATTTAGCTCCATGTCTTTGTGTGATTTTCAGTGTTCTTCTTGTGATTGATTTCTAGTTTCATAGCATTTTGGTTAGAGAAGATGCTTGATATGATTTCAGTCTTCTCCAATTTGTTGAGACTTGTTTTGTGTCCTAACATGTGGTTTATCCTAGAAAATGTTCCATGCCCACTTGAAAAGTATGTATATTCTACTGCTTTCAGGTAAAATGCTCTGATTATATCAATTAAATTCATTTGATCTAGTGTGTCATTTAAGGCCACTGTCGCCTTGTAGATTTACTATCTATAAGATCTATCCAGCCCTGGCTGGTAGCACAGTGGTTAAGGCGCCAGCCTGCGAACCCAAAGGTCGCAGGTTCGATTCCCCAGCCAGGGCACATAACCGGGTTGCAAACCAGGTCTCCAGTCAGGTCTGTGGCTGGAGGCAGGTGAAACACAACCATACATTGATGTCTCTCTCCCTCTCTGCCTCTCTCCCTTCCCCTCTTTCTAAAAATAATGAAATAAAATCTTTTAAAAAATTAAAAAAAAAAAAAAAAAAAGATCTATCCATTGAAGTCAAAGAGGTGTTAAAAATCCCTGACTATGATGGTATTTCTGTTGATCTCTCCCTTTATGTCCACTAAGATTTGTAGGTGCTCCTATGTTGGGTAGATAAAAGTTTATAGGGTTATATCCTCTTGTTAGATTGTTCCCTTCATCATTACGTAGTGTCCATCTTTGCCTTTAAAGTTTTAAAGTCTAACGCTTCTCGGCCTTTTGGCTAAGATCAAGTGTAAAGTTTTAAAGTCTATTTTGTTGAATATAAGTACTACTACCCCAGCTTTTTTTCTTTCTATTTGCATGAAATATCTTTTTCCATCCCTTTACTTTTTGTCTGTGTGTGTCTTTTGATCTGAGGTGGGTCTTGTTTTTTTTTGTTGTTGTTGTTTTTTTAATCCATTCAGCTAAGTTGTGTTTTGGTTGGAGCATTTTATCCATTTGCATTTAGACACATATGTAGTGCCATTTTACTGTTAGACTATTTCCCTCTGGTTTCCTCCTCTTCCTCTTCCTTGTCCTCCTCCTCCTCCTCCTCCTCCTTCTCCTTCTCCTCCTCCTCTTCCTCCTCCTCCTCCTCCTTCTTCTCTTTCTTCTTTCTTCTTCTTCTTCTTCTTCTTCTTCTTCTTCTTCTTCTTCTTCTTCTTCTTCTTCTTCTTCTTCCTTCCTCTTCTTCAAGCAAGCCCTTTAACATTTGTTGTAGTCCTTTAACATTTGTTGTAGTCCTGGTTTAGTGATAACAAACTCCTTTAGCTTTACCTTGTCTGGGAAGCTCGGTGTTTCTCCTTCACTTTTAAGTGATAGCCTTGCTGGGTAAAGTGGCCTTGGATGTAGGTCCTTACATTTCATCACCTTGACTATTTCATGCCAATCCCTTCTGGCCTGAAATATTTCTGTTGACAAACCAGATGACAGCCTAATTGGTGCTTTCTTGTATGTAACTATCTGCTTTTCTCTTGTGGCTTTTAGGATTCTCTCATCTTTAAACCTTGTCATTTTAATTATGGTGTATCTCTGTGTTAGGTCTCTTTGGGTTCAGTTTGGGACTCTCTGAGCTTCCCGGACTTGTGTGTCTTTCTCCTTCACCATGTTAGAGAGGTTTTCAGTCATTATTTCTTTAAATAAGTTCTTGATCCCTTGCTCGCTCCCTTATTCTGGTATCCTCCTCATGCAGATGTTGTTATGCTTCATGTTGTCCAAAATATTTCTTAAGTTCTCTTCATTTTTTAAAAATTGTTTTCTTTGTGCTGCTCTGCTTGGGTATTTTTTTCTACCTTCTCTGTTGGGGTCCACCTGGAAGAAAACATGGAAACTTGGAGTTCCACATAGGACAGGCTAAACCTGTAAGTCCCAACCGGAAGACTGGGAATGCTGGGTACATGCATGTTTCCACGTTAAAACCAGCGGCCTGGGGGAGAGGGACTAGGTCATGGGAAAATACTTTAGTTACTATGAAGCCCCACCTGTTTTCTCACCTTGCCTAATCCTTTGTTGTATCAACTGCAGAAGTTTTTAAAATTTGAATGCACATCCTTACCTGAATGAGATCTCCCTGCCCCTTTACTTGTTTTATCCTTTCCCCTGTAATTAGCATTGTTTAGCATTGATTGACAAGCTACATGCCTTCAAGTTTACCCCTTTCAATAAAAGATCTTTGGGAACCAAGAATGGGGCCTTTGGCCTTGAGCAACTGGCCAGATCTTCTTCCCCTTACACAAGAGCTGTTTGGGACGGTGTTATTTCATCCACAGCACTGAGGGATTTTACTGTGGGTTGGAGTTCCCACAGTTGTTTTCCAAATCACTGATTCTTTTTTTAATATTGTTTTATTGTTGTTATATTACATTCATCTAATTTCCCCCCCTCTACTCTCTTCCCTTCCTCACCTTCCTTACTATCTGCCACCCCAGTGGATCCCATGTGTTGTTTGTGTCCATGGGTCATCAATGCTAGTTCCTTGACTAAACTGTTCCCCTTCCTTGCCTCATTCTCTCCCTCCCCTGCCCCTCCCCTCTACACGTTGAAAGTGTGTTCCCTGTATTCTTGTCTCTGGTTCTGTTTTGTTCATTTGTTTGTTCATTAGTCTCCTGTATTAAGTAAGAACATGTGGTATTTAATTTTTGCTGCCTGGCTTATCTCACTAAACATGATACTCTCCAGCTCCATCCATGCTATTGCAAATGGAAGGAGTTCTCTCTTTCTTTCTACTGCATAGAACTCCATTGTGTAAATGTACCAAAGTTTTTGATCTATTCATCCACTGAAGGATGGGCACTTAGATTGTTACCAGCACTCGGCTATTATAAATAGTGCTGCTGTGAACATAAGGGTGTATAGGTTCTTCAGAATTGGGGATTCAGACTTCTTTGGGTATAATCTTAGCAGTGGAATCACTGTGTCATTCCACTAAGAATAGAGCAATAAGGCAGCTCTGTTCTTAGTTTTTTTGAGGAAATTCCATACTGTCTTCCATAGTGGCTGCACCAGTCTGCATTCCCACCAGCAGTGCATCAGGGTTCCCTTTTCTCCAGATCCTTGCCAGCACTTGTTATTTGTTGATTTGTTAATGATGGCCATTCTGATAGGTGTGAGGCAGTATCTTATTGTAGTTTTAACTTGCATCTCTCTGATGGCTAGTGATGTTGAGCATTCTTCCATGTGCCTGTGGATCCTTTGTATGTCTTCCCTGGAGAAGTGTCTGTTCAGGTCCTTTGCCCATTTGTTAATTGGGTTGTTTGTCTCCTGGTGTTGAGTCATATTAGCTCTTCATATATTTTGGAGATCAAACCCTTGTCTGAGGGTTGTCTGAGGTTGTCATTGGCAAATATGTTTTCCCAAATGGTTGGTTTTCTTTTTATTTTCTCGATGTTTTCTTTGGCTAAGCAGAAACTTTTTAGTTTGATAAAATCCCATGTGTTTATTTGTTCCTTTATTTCCCTTCAAATCACTGATTCTATCCTCTGCTTTATCTAGTCTACTGTTCATTCTTCCAGTGTATTATTTATTTCAGATATACGCATTTCTTATTTCCGATTGGCCCTTTTTTATTATTTCTATGTCTTTTTATGTGCTGTTGAGTATCCTTATAATCATTACTCTAAATGTTTTATCTGATAAATCACTCGCCTTCATGTCATCTAGCTCTTCTTCTGGAGAATTCTCTTGTTCTTTCACTCGGGGTCTGTTTCTTTGTCAGACCTGCTTGGAACTGTCAGTGATTCACAGTGTTTGGCTCCCTCTGCTAGGTTTGTTTATGTGTACAAAGAACCAGACTGACCACCAAAGCTGGCTTTTATTAGCACGGAACCCTGGGAAAAATCAGCTGAAGTCTCGTAGAGCTCCCAGAGATCAACCTTACTAGTTAATCAATGATATAGCCTCAAGCTGTAATCAGCAGCCCATTTAAGCTCCACAGGGTAGGGTAGAGTAATTCCTGTGGAGGGGCTATTGCTTCCTCTCAGGCAGATGCCACTTGGAAGAGGAGTGCTCTGCTTGAGAAAGATGGCTCCTGCAGTATAGGGGATGACTCAGCACGGGAATCCTATTGGCTGCTCCCTCAGTTCCCTCCTCAAAGCCACCAACCTCAGACTTTCCGCAAGCATCTCTAGTCCACTCTTCCCTCCCTTTGCCAGAGCCCAGGGTAAGGGCTGTAAACAATATTCTGTGCATTGGCCTTTTAAGGGGCTCTTTGAGTCTCCAGCAGTCTCTCCCTAGCAGACAGAAATCCTGCTGCTTTTCATAAATAGATATTATCTGGGTTTCTTTTCCAGCCCTGGTGCTATAGATTGAGGAGGCTAGCTTGGGGTTTAGAGCCCACACTTTTCAGTGGGAATCCCCTGGCCACTAAAATATTCCTCCAGAACTTCAACTGCCACCTATGGGAGGCTAGCCAGCCCTCTCACATCTCCTCTGCACCCCCTACCAGTCTTGTTGTGGTGATGTGAGTTTCTTCTGTCTCTGTGGTTATAAGCATTCTCTCTAGCTAGTGTTCAGTTGGTTATCCAGGATAATTTCTCTAAAATTTAGTTGTAATTCCAGATTGGTCCTGGGAGGTTAGAGTAGCGTCTCCTTACCCCTCCACCATCTTGGATCCCCTGTTCCATCTATTCTTAAGGTATTAAGTAACATCGCCATGCTAATGACTCCCAAGTTTATTTCTAGTCATAAGCATTCCCCTGAGCTCTAGACTCAAATATTTAACTGTCTCCTCAGTTGTTCCATTTGTATGTTGTACAAGTACATCAATATCTTTGTGATATAAACAAAATCTTGACTCCTACCTCCGTGCGTGCATCCCACCTCAGTGACCTTTGATTTCTCCCTCCCCCAGACAGCCCACAGCCAATGTATTGCTCAGTTTGGTCCACTTAATTTCTAAGAGACACCCCAACATTCTCTAGTTCTTTCCAGTCCCATTATCACTACCTGATCTAAGCCATTCTCCTCTCTCAAATGGAGACAAAGTCTCTCACCTTGGTCTCCCTGCTTGCACACTGGACCTTGTACAATTCCAACAGCAGCCAGAGTGACTTTCTTAATACAAAATAAGATTCTGGTGTTCCCATACTTTAAGCTTATCAAAGGCTTATCACTGTACTTACAATAAAGTCCAAACTTCTTCCCACAGCCTATGGATGCCTACATGATATGGCCTCTGATAACCTCTTCAGAATTTTTGCATGCCATTCCCCTGCTCTTCCTCAGCTCTGGCCTCACTGAGCCTCTTTCATTCCTTAAACATACCTCAGAGCCTTTGTACATGTGGTTCCCTCAGTGCAGAATGCTTCTACCAGCAATGCCACCCCATTATTTGCATGGCTATTTGTTCCTATCCTTTAGCTTCCTCCCTTCCTCTGAGAGGCTTTTATCCATAACCCTGTTTAAAGAAGTTTCACCCATTATTGTTTTTCCCCTTGCACTTATCCCACATTATAATGACTTGTTCACATATTTTTGTTTACTGCTTCTCAGCTTTCCCAAGTAAACTGACCTATTGATTATGTCAGTTATGAAAGCAACAAGCTGTTTATTCTTTCAACAATTTTTAATTGAGCCTGTTTTATGTATCAAGCACAGGGCTAAGCACTGATGATACTGTGGCAAATCTGAAATACATGACCTGGATTCTCATGGAGTTTATCTTGAAGGGAACTAGCATACAGCTTAGTGGTATTCCCATGCCTCTTGCCTAGAGAAATCCCCAGTGTTATTCTTTAAAATATTCTAAATGGCCCTGGCTGATAGCACAGTGGTTAAGGCGCCAGCCTGCGAACCCAAAGGTCGCAGGTTCGATTCCCCAGCCAGGGCACATAACAAGGTTGCAAACCAGGTCTCCAGTCAGGTCTGTGGCTGGAGGCAGGTGAAACGCAACCATACACTGATGTCTCTCTCCCTCTCTGCCTCTCTCCCTTCCCCTCTTTCTGAGAAATAATGAAATAAAATCTTTAAAAAATATATTCTAAATGCTAACTTTTCTCCATATCCATATATTTTTAAATATTTTATTTATTATTTCTAGAGAGAGGGGAAGGGAGAGGGTCAGGGAGGGAGAGAAACATCAACGTATGGCTGTCTTTCACCTGTCTCCAGCTATGGACCTGGCTGGAGACCTGGCTTGCAGCCCTGGCTAGGAAATCAAACCAGTGACCTTTGGGTTTGCAGGCAGGTGCCTATCCACTGAGCCACCAACCAGGGCTCCATATCCATATTTTAATATCTGGAGTTACTTGTCAAGCTACAGTCTCATTTTAGGAATTAACTAGGATTGGTTCTGGTTGAGATAACAGAAAAAATTATAAAAGTTGTTTTTAAAAGGTGAAAGTTTATTTATCTCTTCCATAACAGAATTAAGCATGTAAGCAGTAGAGGTTTGATAGGTTGCCTTTATAAAGCCACCAGACACCCAAACTCCTTCTAAGTTGCTGCTCCACCATATTTAATACGTTGTCTCATTGTCCATGATGGCTATTAAAGCTTCAGATATTGTAACTACAATCCAGACAGTAGAAAGGAGGAAAGGGAAGAAAAATAACTTTTTTCTTTTGAGGAAGCTTCCCAGAAATATTGCACAACACTGCTGCTTACATTATTGGCCAGAATTTAGTCTGGCCACTCCTCCTAAGGGAGGCTTTCTTTAACTGTGGTACATTGCCATCCCCAAACAAATTAAAGTTTCTGTTTTTAAAGAAGAGAAGAATGAATGTTAGAGCAAGCAACCAATAATTTCTTCTTTAGGTGTTTGGATATACTGAAAGATAAAAAGGATGGAGAAAACAAGAAGAAGATAGTATGGGAAAGTTCACCAGAAAAGAGTCTATGACCACTGCCTACTCCTGTGGGCCAGAGTTGACTGGCAGGTGTGATAGTATGCTTCAGAAACAGAGTAGTCAGAGTAGACCCTTATGGGGAGCAGGTGCCACTGCAGCAGAACTGTTTTCCCAGAATTTCCCAGCCAAGGGGACCTTAGGAGGTGACCGAAGAGGCCTCTCACCATTAAGGGTCCAGAAACTGGGAGCCTAGGCTATCCTCTTAAATGTTTGTATGGAGCCAAAAGGGAAAGTGATCCCTAAATTAGGAAGCCCTAGATCAAAATCTGGGGCTCAAATTTCCAAATTTAAAATTCCAGAGAAGAACCTCTTAGTTTTTGGTGGCTGTAAAAGAAGCATAAACACATAAATTTCAAATCTTGGGCTGCAAGAGACCTTTTAAATTATCCAGTCCAGTTTAACTAACCAATCACCAGTGTCTTCTATCTTTCAGTCTCACACTGAAGACAAATAGGCCGCATTGAGATGTTAATTTGAAGGAATTATTTTCTATGGAAATGTACCTTTTTGCAGAGTTAAAAGATTTGGGGAGGTAAAATTACCCAATAACACCCAGTTCCCTCCTTCTGAAAGTTTGTCACCTAACGTTGCTCATCCAGTGAGCAAGAATTCCTCACATAGAGTAGAATTCCTGCCCCTCCCACAAACATTGAATATTCTTTTTTTTTTTTTTTTTTTGGAAGAAATTGATAAATAACTGTATTCTCTTCTCCCAGTTATATACCCTCTTCTTGGCAAAATCAAGGAGGTGGGTCACATGACCTAAGTCTATGTGGTTTTGAAGGGCTCACTGTCAAACTTCCAATTGTTGTGAGACACACTTGGACTACAGCCTGTTTTCTGGTTGACAGAGAAAAAAAAGTTGCTGATTTCCCAAGTTTGGCAAGTTGTTTTTTCATACACTTCTGATCATCTTAACCCATGAAACCTATTTGCATTCTTCTCCTAGGGAGGCATTAAGCTCTCTTAGGAATACATAAAACTAGCCCAGACAGGCACCCCATTAGGGTATGAGATAGGGAAAGTTCACAGAAATCCATGTCATCAAATTACCAAGGCCAACCCCCTACTTTTGTAGATTCAATCATTCAGTCATCTGTCTGTTTCTTCAACAGGTATTAATAGAGAACCTATTGTGTGCCAGGCTCTCTGGCTGATGAGGCTCCTGATCTCCTGGAACCTACATTCTAGTAGAGGGAGAGACAATAAATAAATTAAGAATCACATCAGATAGTGAGGAAGCTGAGGAATAGAGAGAGGAAGACTTGCCTAAGATCAAACAGTCTAGGTCATTTGACTCCTGCTTCCCCCAAAATTTCATTAAATATGCACCTACATGTGACAGGCATGGTACAGGTACTGAGGACATACAATAAATAAGTCACACAATGCTCCTGTTTTCACAGAGCTTACATAATAGTCAGGGAGGCAAGCTGTAAATACAAACACAGAGAAAACAAGAGAGACTTTTGGTTTCCAGTTTGGCATGGGAGGAGCTCAGAAATCACCACTCCATCAAATAACAATTTAAAATCTTAGATCCATAAGAGAAGTGAGGTCACAGGGGAAAATACTGCCACCCAAACTGGAGAGACAAACGAGAAGATGCAAGGAATAACAACTCAGAGGAGAAACCTCCATGGAAACCAGTAATGAGGTAGGAAAACCTGAACTCTCATTGAAGAATTTTGGGTGGCTCAGTGTGAAGCCTGCAATTCCAAAACTCCAGGGGTTTCAGTCAGAGGGAGGCCACCAAGCTTTTGTCAATATTATCTCCAAGACCTCAACCAGGTTCTCAGAGTGAGTACTAGAAAAGCTTCCTTGTGCTTCTGGCAGAAGGAGGTCCACTTTAATGGTCCAGAACTTTCTATTCTTCTTTAAAAGGCCTGCCCTTTAAAGAAACTAATTTACTAGCATTTAATTTGCTGAGTTGTATCAGAGCCTAAATGACCTAGAGAAAGGAAATATCTGACTCTAGCTGGATCTAGACTTCTACATGATGGCAGGGAAATACCCAACTTCAGCCCACTCTAACCACACTGATCCCAACTAAGTGGGGATGGGAGGGACTGAGAAGCACTGGTGATGTTCATAGTGCAGTGGTACAGCATCACAAAAGACTGAGTTCTAATCATAGGATAATAGAATACTTCCCCTCTCCCATGCCTTACTACAACATTACCAAAGGCCTATTGACCACAGCTCATTTTACTCAGTACATCATATTCACTTTTCAACAAAAAATTATAAAGCATAGTACAAGAGAAAAAACATAGTTTGAAGAGACTAAACACAGGAATGTTGGAATTATAAGACCAGGAAAAAATTAAATCTATGATTATTATGTTAAGGACTTTTTATTTTTTTAAATAATGTTTTTTTTTTTTAATTTCTTAAGATTTTATTTATTTATTTTTAGGGAGAGGGAATGAAGGGAGAAAGAGGGACAGAAACATCAATGTGTGGTTATCTCTCATGTGCCCCCAACTGGGAACCTGGCCTGCAAATCAAGCATGTGCCCTTACTGGAAATCAAACTGGTAACCCTTTGCTTCACAGGCTGACACTTAGTCCACTGAACCACACCAGACAGGGCTGTTAAGGGCTTTAATGGATGAAGTAGACAGTGTGCAAGGACATATGGGTAATGTAAACAAAGAGAAGGAAAGTATAAGAAAGAATAAAAATAAATACTAGTGATTGAACACACTAACAGAAATAAAGAATGCCTTTAATGGACTCATTAATAGACTAAAAACAGCTGAAGAAAGACTTTCTGAGCTTGACCATATGACAATAGAAACTTCTAAAACTGAAAAACAAAAATAAACAAATGAACAACAATGCAACAACTAGAACAGAATATGCAAGAATTGTGGGGAAACTACAAAAGTTATAATATATGTGTAATGAGAATACCAGAAGGAAAAAAGGAGGGAGAGAGAGAAATGTTTTAAACAATATGATTGAGATTTTCCCCAAATTGATGTTAGACAACAACCTACAGACCTAAGAAGCACAGAGAACACCAAGCAGGATAAATTTCAAAGAAACTACACATGGGCATATCATGTTCAGAAAATCAAAAATAAAGAAGGAAAATCTTGAAAGAAGCCAGAGACAAAACATCTGATCTTTAGAGGGGGAAAAATAAGTCTTTCATTAAACTTATCCTCAGAAACCATGTATGCAAGAAGAGAATGAAGTGAAATGTTTAAAAAGAAAAAAAGAACCAACACTGAATGCTGTATCCTGAAAAATTATCCTTTAAAAATGGAGGAGAAATAAAGACTTTCTTAGACAACCAAAAACTGAGAAAATTTTCTGCCAATGGGTCTACCTTTAGAAAAATGTTAAATCAATAGCAGGCTGAGGAAGCAGAAGATCAGATCAGGGAGCTGGAGGACCACATAGAAAAATATTCCAAGACAGTGCAACAGAATGAAAAAAAAAAAAAAAAAACTGAACAAGAATGAAAATGTTTTAAGAGAGCTACAGGACAACATGAAACACAATAATATACATATCATAAGGATAACAGAAAAGGAAGAGAAAGAAAGAATGGAAACCTGTTTTAAAAAGTAATGATAGAAAATTTCCCTAACTTGATGAGTGAAAATGTTACTAAAGTTCAGGAAGCACAGAGGGTCCCAATGAAGATCAACCCAAACAAACCAACTCTAAGACACATCGTAATTAAAATGGCAAACATCAAAGACAGGAAAGAATCCTAAAAGTATCAAGAGAGAAACAGCAAAATAACATATAAGGGTCCACTGATAAGGTTGTAACAGAAATAATACAAGCCAGAAGAGAATGGCAAAAAATATTCCAAGTAATGGGAAACAAAGGGGGGCAACCAAGAATACTCTACCCAGCAAGACTCTCATTCAAAATGGAAGAAGAAATAAGGAGTTTCCCAGACAAAAGAAGGCTAAAAGAATACATCTCCACCAAACCAGCATTGCAAGGGATGCTAAAGGTTCTGCTTTAAAAAGATGAAGAAACAGAAAGAGACAGAGATGAACACCGGTACAAAAGGGAAAAACGGCAATGAATAAATATCAATCAATAATAACCTTAAATGTATATGGATTAAATATGCCAATCAAAAGACATAGAGTAGCTGAATGGATAAGAAAACATGACCCACAGATATGCTGTCAGCAAGAAATGGACCTCAGAACAAACGATAGACACAGATTGAGAGTGGAGGGATGGAAAAATTTATATCAAGCAAATGGAGATGAAAACAAGGATGGAGTAGCAATATTTATTTAATACAAAAATAGATTTCACAATGAAGGCCATAACAAGAGACAAAGAAGGACATTTCATAATATTTAAGGGAACAATCCCTCAAGAATACATAACCCTAGTAAACATATATGCACCCAACATAGGAGCACCCAAATATATAAGGAAAGTCTTGGAGGACTTCAAGAAATATATGGACAGCAACACACTAATAGTAAGGGATTTTAATACCCCAATATAAACAATGGACCAATCTTCCAAGCAAGAAACGCAAGGATATTGTGGCATTGAACAACACTGTAGATGTAATGAACTTAACTGGTATATACAGAACCTTTCACTCCGAAAAAGCAAAATACACATTCTTTTCAAATACACATGGAACTTTCTCAAAGATGGACCACATGGTAGATCACAGACAAGCCTCCACAAACACAGGAAAAATGAAATCGTACCAAGCATCTCCTCAGAACTCAATGGCTTGAAATTAGAAACCAACCTCAAGGGGAAAAAAAAAACCCAAAACACTCTAATTCATGAAGACTGAATAATACACTATTAAGTAAGGAATGGGTAAACAATGAGATCAAGGAAAAAATCAAAAAGTTTTTGGAAGCAAATGAAAATGAATATACAACAGTCCAAAACCTATGGGACACATCAAAGACAGTCCTCAAAGGGAAATTCATAGCAATACAGGCCTACCTAAAAAGGATAGAAGAAGCTTACACAAACAACCTAACCATAAAGCTGAAAGAACTAGAGGAGCAACAACAAACAAAGCCCAGAGCGCATAGAAGGGGGAAAAAAAATAATCAAGATCAGAGCAGAACTAAATAACTTAGAGACTCAAACTACAATTCGAAGAATCAATAAGTCCAGGAGCTGGCTCTTTGAAAAACTAAACAAAATTGACAAGCTTTTAACGAGACTTATCAAGACAAAAGGAGAGAACACCCAAATAAACAGAATCAGAAATGACAGGGGAAAAATCACAACTGATACTTCAGAAATATAAAAGATTGTGAGAAAATACTGCAAACAAAAATATGACAACTTGGGTGAAATGAACACATTTCCGGAAATGTATAATCTACCAAAACAGAATCCAGAAGAAGCAGAAAGCCTGAATAGGCCAATAACATCTAGTGAAATTGAAGAAGTAATCCAAAATCCCCCAAAGCACAAGAGCCCTGGACCAGATGGATACACAAGTGAATTCTACAAAACATTTAAAGAAGATCTAACTCCTATCCTTCTCAACCTATACCAAAAAATCCAGGAAGAGGGAAGACTCCCAAACTCTTTCTATGAGGCCAATATTATTCTAATCCCAAAACCAGGGCAAGACACAACTAAGAAAGAAAACTACAGGCCAATATCTCTGATGAACATAGATGCTAAGATTCTCAACAAAATATTGGCCAACCAGATTCAACAGTATGTTATAAAGATCATACACCATGATCAAGTGGGTTTCATCCCAGGGATGCAAGGATGGTACAACATTCGTAAATCAATAAATGTAATGCACCACATCAACAAAAACCATATACTCATGTTAATAGATGCTGAAAAAGCATTTGATAAAGTACAGCAACCATTTATGATAAAAACCCTCAGCAAAATGGGAATAGAGGGAGCATACCTCAACATCATAAAGGCCATCTATGAGAAACCTGAAGCCAACATCATACTCAATAGGCAAATCCTAAAAGCTTTCCCCCTAAGATCAGGAACAAGACAAGGCTGTCCACTTTCTCCAATTCTGTTCAACATTGTCTTGGAAGTTCTAGCTATAGCTATCAGAGAAGAAAAAGGAATCAAAGGTATCCAAATTGGAAAGGAGGAAGTCAAACTGTCATTATTTGCAGATGATATGATAGTGTACATACAAAACCAGATAGGCTCCACCAAAAACTTACTCAACCTAATAAGCAAATTACGCAAAATAGCTGGGTATAAAGTCAATATCTAGAAATCAATAGCATTTTTGTATACCAATAATGAAACATCAGAAATAGAAGCGAAAAAACAAATCCCATTTACCATAGCAACAAGAAAAATAAAGTACCTAGGAATCAACTTAACTAAGGAGGTAAAAGACCTGTACTCAGAAAACTACAGAACAATGAAGAAAGAAATCAAGGAAGATACAAATAAATGGAAGCATATACCATGTTCATGGATGGGAAGAATTAACATTATTAAAATGTCCATACTACCCAAAGCAATCTACATATTCAATGCAATCCCAATTAAAATACCAATGACAGACTTCACAGAAATAGAAAAAATACTTCAAAAATTTATATGGAGCCAAAAATGCCCACGAATAACCACAGCAATCATGAGAAAGGAGAACAAGGTAGGAGGAATCACAATACAGGACTTCAAACAAACTACAAGGTTACTGTCATCAAAACTATCTGGTACTGACATAAGAATAGACATATAGATCAATGGAACAGAATAGAGAGCCCAGAAATTAACCCAGGACTCTATGGTCAATTAATATTCAACAAAGGGGAAAGGAACATAAAATGGAGTAAAAACAGTCTCTTCAACAAGTGGTGTTGGGAGAACTGGACAGCAACATACAAAAAGATAAAACTAGACCACCAACTTACACCATACACCAGAATCAACTCAAGATGGATAAAGGATTTAAACATAAGCAGTGCCACCATAAAGGTCCTGGAGAAATATATAGGCAGTAAAATTTTTGATATCCTACACTGAAATATGTTTATTGATACTTCACCAAGGGCAAAGGAAATAAAAGAACAAATCAATAATTGGGACTATATCAAACTGAAAAGTTTCTGTTCAGCTAAAGAAAAGGCCAGCAAAATTAAAAGGCAACCAACTGTATGGGAAAACATATTTGCCCATGATACCTCAGACAAGGGTTTCATCTGCAAAATATATAAAGAACTAATATAACTCAACACCAGGGAGACAGACAGCCCAATTAAAAAATAGGCAAAGGCCGGCCTGCAAACCCAAAGGTCACAGGTTCGATTCCCCAGCCAGGGCACATAACAAGGTTGCAAACCAGGTCTCCAGTCGGGTCTGTGGCTGGAGGCAGGTGAAAAGCAACCATACATTGATGTCTGTCTCCCTCTCTGCCTCTCTCTCTTCCCCTCTTTCTGAAAATAATAAATAAAATCTTTAAAAAAAAAAATTGGCAAAGGACCTGAACAGACAACTCACTGAGGAAGACATACAAAGGGCCTATGAAAGAATGCTCAACATCACTAGCCATCAGTCAGATGCAAATTAAAACCACAATATGATATTACTTCACACCTATCAGAATGGCAATCATTAACAAATCATTAACAAATCAACAAGCCAGTGTTGGTGAGGATGTGGGGCAAAGGCAACCCTGGTGTACTGTTGGTGGGAATGCAGGCTTGTGCTGCCACTATGGAAAACAGTATGGGGTTTCCTTAAAAAACTAAAAATGGAACTGCCTTTGGATCCAGCAATTCCATTACTAGGACTATACCCGAAGAATCCTGAAACACCAATTCATAAGAATCTATGTACCCCTATGTTCATAGTAGCACTATTTACAATAGCCAAGTGCTAGAAACAGCCTAAGTGCCCATCAGTGGATGATTGAATCATAAAACTTTGGTACATTTACACAATGGAATATTACACAGAAGAAAGAAAGAAGGAACTCCTAACCTTTGCAACAACATGGATGGAACTAGAAAGTATTATGCTTAGTGAAATAAGCCAGTCAGTGAAGGACAAATACTATATGATCTCACCCATTACAGGACAATAATGTACAAAACTAACAATAAGCAAAACAAAACCAAATATATGAATACAGTGAATAGGCCTTCAGTGGGCAGGGGGAAGGGAGGTGGGATGGGGGGAGGAAGAGGTAAAGAAGGGGAGCAGTTTAGTCAAGAACCTAGTATGGAAGAACCATGGATATGGACAACAGGTGGGATTGACTTTGTCGGGGAATGGGTGGGTGGGGAAGGGGATAGAGGGGAGGAAAAAGGGGATGGGTGTAGCACAACAACAATAAAATTAAATTAAAAAAAAAAGTAGTGCAATACAACATAATATCCAGAAGTCAGTTGCATTTTTATACACCAATAATAAACTATCAGAACAGGAAACTAAGAAATCAATTCCATTCATAACTGCTGTAAAAGTTACTTAGGAATAAGTTTAACCAATGATGTAAAAGATCTCTACTCATAAAATATAAGACACTTAAGAAAGAAATTGGGAGAGAGAAAGATGGTGACAGAGTAGAGGGCAGTGCTGACACTGTGCTCAAGTGCCAGAACAGCTGGAGGATAGGGTAGGAAGCACAAGACATCTGCAATTCCCCACGAATTGCGGGGAACCAAAGGGAGGGCCCCAAAATGCCAGCAGTGTTGAAACCCAGCTAGGCTGCTGGAGACTCAGTCTATCAGAAGGTGTGGTACTCAGAACCAGCCCTGACTGTAATAGCAATAGGCCCTGCCACTCCAAGGCCCCTTGGCCTGACTGTAGACAGCAGACTTGATCAAGAAAAAGAGGCAGACTCAGGAAATGGATTGCTGCTAATCTCAAGCACCTGAGTTACACCGAGTGCTACATGAACTATTAATCCCTAACATATCCTTTTCAAAAGTCACTTCCAGCCCTCACAATTAGTGCATTTAAAGTAAATAGTGTTCATATCATAGTGTACCCCAAATCCTGTATTTTTACTTCTCCCTTCTCTCAATTCATTTAACTACCCAAGATCCTCTTGCTACTCTTGTTTTAAAGTCTACTTACTCTTCTGCTACAACTCAATCCCAATCTTAAATCTAAGTATTCCTCCCCTCTCCAGCCTCTTAAAATGCTTTTGCTGGGTGCACTACTAGGGGCTTAACATTCTTTTTTCTGCTAAAAAATACACTGATCCTCACTCTACCTTGACCAATCAGTACTCATTGAGGGTGGACAGGGAGGTAAATGTGGCAACTTTACAAATTTAGCTAAAAAACATAATTATAAAACAGTTATGAACCAACTCTTCTGCCTCTAAACACCTCTCAGTCTCTCTCTATTCTCTTTTATACCTCACATTCCCATCTCACACTTAAAAATTATAGCTCATAAGTTGTTGATTGTGCTGTGACAGAATTTCACATTTTTATTTAACCCCTTTTTCCTTTTTTCCTTTTCTATTTTTCTCCCTTTTTTCTTTCCTATTTTTTCTCTTTCTTCTGCTTTCTTTCTTTTCTTCTTTTGTTCCTCTCCTTTCTTCTTCTCCCACCCCAATTTTGTTCTTTTCTCCTTTTCCTTTTTTACTACTATTTCAAGTCAACTTCCTTATGGTAGTTCTCCCACTTATGTTTGTTCCCTCACACAGTATCTACATATAGGTGTGTGTGTGTGTGTGTGTGTGTGTGTGTGTGTGTGTGTGTGTATAACTTCTGTTTAGGCTTAATACTGTTCACTCACACTTGATGCATTCTGATTTTCCTCCTCCCCATTTCTATATAAAAGGTAAAGCTGGCTTTCTCTCTTGAATCCCCACTATCTTTGCTATCCCCTTGCACCCTTCAAAATTATCTATACTTTAATCAACTTAATCATTTTCCCTCTTATAATATTCTTATCATATCTACATCCTTATTAAGACTGGCTCATTTGCAGCTGAGGTATGATTAAGGGTGAGGGTTACCTTGGCAGGTATGGGTATTTAGCAAGGTTCATATTCAGTCAAAATTGGGATTAAAGGAGTAAGATATCTTTGAAGGTGTGGTCATTTTGCTTGGACTGGTGCTTATGTTTTAGAAGCAGCTCAATAACAGTATACGGGGTGTGATAGATGGAGTGTATTTCAATAAGCCAACTGGAATGAAAGGAGCAACACATAAAACAAATACAAAATACAACCAGGCAGCCCAAGTTAATGACATAAAGGGTACCCCAAGAGCAACAAGATGAGGAAATCTAGGAGACTGCAACACTGAACCCCACAAATCTCCTAACACAGAAGGGCACTCCATGAAGGCAGGGAGTCAAATCACATTCATTCAAGGAACAAAAACAAGCAAGAGAGACCAAAATTGGGAGAAAAAGAAACATCCCACCACCAAAAGAAAAGGAGGAATCACCAGACAGACTGAGAAATGAAACAGAAAAAAGCAAGCTATCAGACATGGAATTCAAATAAATCATTATAGTAAAACTCAACCAGCTCCCTGAGCTCAAAGAAAACTACAACGAACTACAGGGCAACTGCAAGGAACTTACTGAAAATTACACCAGCATTAAAAAGGACATAGAAACCATCAGTTAGAACCAGGGGAAATGAAGAACACAATCTCAGAACTGAAGAACGCAATAGAAGGAATTCAAAGCAGGGTGGATGAAGGAGGGGACTGGATCAGCAAATTTGAGGACAACGGAGGAAAAAAAATAACTAGACATTGCAACAAAATGAAAAAGTTTGAAAAAGAATGAAGAGGTTTTAGGATAGATATAGGACAACATGAAACACAACAATATCCATATCGTAGGGGTACCAGAAGGAGAAGAGAAGCAAGGGATAGAAAATCTGTTGAAAAGGTAATGACAGAAAACTTCCCTACATGATGAGCAAAAGGGTCACTCAAGTTCAGGAGGCACAGAGGGTCCCAATAAAGATGAACCCAAACAGGCCTACTCCAAGACACATCATAATTAAAATGGCAAACTTCAAAGACAAACAGAGATTCCTAAAGGCATCAAGAGAGAAACAGCAAATAACATATAAGGGAGCTCTGATAAGATTATCAAATGATTTCTCAACAGAAACAATACAAGCCAAAAGAGAATGGCAAAAAATACTCCTAGTAATGACAGACAAAGGCCTGCAACCAAGAATACTCTAACCAGCAAGACTCTCATTCAGAATGGAAGGTGAAATAAGGAGTTTCCCAAACAAAATAAGGCTAAATGAATACACCTCCACTAAACCAGCATTGTAAGAGATGCTAAAAGGCCTGCTTTTAAAAGATGAAGAAACAAAAAGAGACAGAGAGGAATACAGGAACAAAGGGGGAAAATGTCAAGGAAGAAGTACCTCTCAATAATAACCTTAAACATAAATGGATTAAATGCACCAATAAAAAGACATAGGGTAGTTGAATGGATAAGAAAACACAACCCACGTATATGCTATCTGCAAGAGACTCACCTCAGAACAAAAGATCAACATAGATTGAAAGTGAAGGGATGGAAAATATATATTTCAAGCAAATGGACATGAAAAGAAGGCTGGAGTAGCAATACTTATATCAGATGAAACAGATTTTACAATGAAGAATGTAAAAAGAGACAAAGAAGGACATTTCATAATACTTAAGGGAACAACCATCAAGAAGACATAACCCTTATAGATGTATATGAACCAATGTAGGAGCACCCAAATATACAAGGAAAATCTTGGAGGACTTCAAGAAGGATATAGACAGCAACACACTAGGGTATTTTAATACCCCATTATCAACAATGGACAGATCTTCCAAGCAAAAAAAAAAAAAAACAAAACAAAAAAACAAAACAAAACAAAAAACACACACACAAAAACAAAAACAAACAAACAAAAGAAAAACAACAAAACACCAAGGATATTGTAGAATTGAATAACACTCTAGAAGAAATGGACTTAACTGACATACACAGAACTTTTCACCCCAAAGAAGTGAAATACACATTCTTCTCTAATGCATATGGACTATTCTCAAAAATAAACCACATGGTAGGTCACAAAGCAAGCCTCTACAAATTCAAGAAAATTGAAATCATACCAAGCATCTTCAGATCACAATGGCTTGAAACGACAAACCAATCTCAAGGAAAAAATCCAAACACAATACAATTCATGGAGACTGAATTACATGCTATTAAGTAATTAATTGGTTAATAATGAGATCAAAGAAGAAATCAAAAAGTATCTGGAAACAAATGAAAATGAATTCACAACACCCCAAAACCTATGGGACACAGTGAAGGCAGTCCTCAGGGGGAAATTCATAGCAATACAGGCCTACCTAAAAAGGCTAGAAGAAACTCATACAAACAACCTAACCATAAAGCTTCAATAACTAGAACAACAACAACAAACAAAGCCCAGAGCAAGGAGAGGGAAGGAAATTATCAAAATCAGGGCAGAATTAAACAACATAAAGGCTAAAAGCACAATTCAAAGGATCAACAAATCCAGGAGCTGGTTCTTTGAAAAGATAAACAAAATTGACAAACTATTAACTAGACTCATCAAGGAAAAAAAAGAGAGGACCCAAATAAACAAAATCAGAAACCACAGAGAAAAAGTCACAACTGATATCACAGAAATGCAAAGGATTGTAAGAAATTACTACATAAAACTATATGACAAGAAATTTGACAACCTGAGTGAAATGGACAAACTTCTGGAACTGTATAACCTACCAAAACTCAATCAAGAAGAAGCAGAAAGCCTGAATAGACCAATAACTAGTGAAATTGAAAAAGTAATAAAAAATCTCCCAATGCACAAGATCCCCAAACCAGATGGCTATACAGGTGAATTTTATCAAACATTTAGGGAAGAACTAACTCCTATCCTCTCCAAACTATTCCAAAAAATCCAAGAGGGAAGACTCCCAAACTCTTTTTATGAGGCCAATATTATTCTGATCCCAAAATCAGGTCAAGACTCACCAAAGAAAAAATACTACAGGCCAATATCTCTGATGAACATAGTAGATGCAAAAATTCCCAACAAAATATTGGCAAACTGGATCCAGAAATATATTTAAAAAATTATACACCATGACCAAGTGGGATTCATCATAGGGATGCAGGAATGGTTTAATATTTGCAAATCAATAAATGTAATACACTACATAAACAAACTGGAAGACAAAAACCATATGATCATAACAATAGATACCGAAAATGCATTTGATAAACTACAGCACCCTTTTATGATAAAACCCCCAGCAAGATGCGAATAGAAGGAGCATACCTCAACATAAGGGGTGGGGTGTTCAAGGTCATATTATGCCAGTGAAGGCTCTGTCTCCCCATTCCACCCCAGGCTGAAGCCTCAATATATACAAGAAACATGAAGCTAACATCATACTCAATGGGCGAAAACTGAAAGCCTTACCCTTAAGATCAGGAACAAGGAAAGGGTGGCCACTCTCTCTACTTCTATTCAACATAGTCTTGGAAATTCTAGCCACAGTGATAAGAAAAAATTAAAAGTCTTCCAAATTGGAAAGGAAAAAGTAAAACTGTCATTATTTGCAGATGACATGATAGATATGGAAAACCCTATAGACTTCACTAAAAAACTACTCCACCTAATAATTGAATTTAGCAAAATAGCTGGATACAAAGTTAATATCCAGAAATCAAAGGCATTTTTATACACCAACAATGAAACATCAGAGGTTGAACCTAGAAAACAAATCCCATTTACCATAGCAACAAGAAAAATAAAGTACTTAGGAATAAACTTAACCAAGGAAGTAAAGGACTTGTATCCAGAAAACTATGGAACACTGAAGAAGAAAATTAAGGAAAGTACAAATAAATGGAAGCATATACTATGTTCATGGTTGGGAAGAATTAACATCATTAAAATGTCCATATTACCCAAAGCAATCTACAGATTCAATGCAACCCCTGTTAAAATACCAACATCATATTTCACAGAATTAGAACAAACACTTAAAAAATTTATATGGAGCTAAAAATGACCACAAATAGCTATAGCAATCCTGAGAAAGAAGAATGAAGTAGGAGGAATCACAATACCAGGTATCAAACTATATTACAAAGCCATAGTAACCAAAATAGTCTGGTACTGGCACAAGGAATGATACACAGATTAATGGAACAGAATAGAGAGCCCAGGAATAAACCCAGGACTTTATGGGCAACTAATATTAGACAAAGGGGGAAGGAACATAAAATGGAGTGCAAATGGCTTCTTCAACAAGTGGTGTTGGGAGAACTGGACAGGCACATGCAAAAAAAAAAAAAAAAGAAAGAAAGAAACTAGACCACCAACTTACACCATACACCAGATAAATTCAAACTGTGTAAAAGACTTAAACATAAGCAGTGCTACCATAAAAGCCCTAGAGGAAAACATAGGCAAAAATATTGCAGATATCCAATGCAGAAAAATTTTCACTGAAATATCTCCCAAGGCAAGGGAAATAATGGAACAAATAAACAAATGGAACTATATCAAACTGAAAAGTTTCTGCTCAGCCAAAGAAAACATCAACAAAATTTAAAGGGAACCAAACATACAGGAAAATGATACCTCAGACAAGGGCTTAATCTCCAAAATATATAAAGAGCTAATATGACTCAACACCAGGGAGACAAACAACCCAATTAAAAATGGGTGAAGGACCTGAACAGACACTTTTCCAAGGAGGACATAAAAAGGGCCCATAGGCACATGGAAAAATGCTCAGCCTCACTTGCCATCAGAGAAACGCAAATTAAAACTACAATGAGATACTACCTCACACCCATCAGAATGACCATCATCAACAAATCAATAAACAACAAGAGCTGGAGAGGATGTGGAGAAAAGAGAAACTTGGTGCATTGTTGGTGAGAATGCAGACTGGTGCGGCCACAATGAAAGACAGTATGGAATTTCCTTAAAAAAACAAAAAAACTAAGATTAGAACTGCTTTATGACTTAGTGATTCCACTACTAGGATTATAGCCAAAGAATCCTGAAACACCAATTCAGAAGAACCTATGCACCCCTATGTTCATAGCAGTGCTATTTACAATAAGCCAAGTGCTGGAAACAACCTAACTGCCCTTCAGTGGATGAATGGATCAAAAAACTTTGGTACATTTACACAATGGAGTCCTATGCAGCAGAAAGAAAGAGAAAACTCCTTTCATTTGCAATAGTATGGATGAAACTGGAAAGTATCATGTTTAGCAAGATAAGCCAGGCAGCAAAAATTAAATACCACATGTTCTCACTTAATACAGGAGACTAATGAGCAGACAAATAAGCAAAGAATACAGAACCAGAGAGATGAATACAAGGAACACACTTTCAGTGTGCAGAGGGGAAAGGGGAAGGGTAGGGGAGAAGGAGGCAAGGAAGGGAAACAGTTTAGTCAAGGAACTAGCATTAATGACCCATGGACACAAACAAAAGGTGGGATTGACTGTGGGGTGGGTAAGGATGGTGGGGAAGGGGAGAGCAAGAGGGGGAAAAATAAAATGAATGCAATTTAGAACAATAAAAATAAGTGTAAAAAGGAAAGAAATTATGGAAGATACAAATAAATAGAACATATACTGTGTTCATGAATAGGAAAAATTAACATCTTTAAAATGTCCATGCCAGTCTGTGAACCCAAAGGTTGCTGGTTCGATTCCCCAGTCAGGGCATATAACCATGTTGCAAGCCAGGTCTCCAGCCAGGTCTCGAGCCAGGTCTGTGGCTGGAAGCAGGTGAAAGGCAACCATACATTGATGTTTCTCTCCCTCTCTGCCTCTCCTCTTACCCCTCTCTCTAAAAATAATAAATAAAATCTTTTTTAAAATCTCCATACTACCTACAGTGATCTATAGAAACAATGCAATTCCTGCCAAGATACCAATGGTGTATTTCACAGAAATAGAACAAGTATTTCCATAATGTATATGGAACCACAGAAGATCTTGAATAGCCACAGCAATCCTGAGAAAGAAGTACAAAATTCTTCAGCTACCTGATAGCAAACTATGCTACAAGGCCATAATAATCAAAATATCATGGTACTGGTATACAAACACATATTAATAGAACAGAATAGACCTATGCCTTTATGGTCAATTGAGATTTGACAAAGGAGGCAAAACCATATCATCGGTTGAAAATTGTCTATTCAATAATTGATGTTGGGAAAGTTAGACATATATGCAAAAACTAGAACTAGATTACCTTCTGACACTATACACAAGAATAAATTCAAAATGAATAAAAGACTAAAATGACAGACTCAACACCACAAAATTTCTAGAAGAAAATCTAGGCAACATAAACTCTGACTTTTTTTGTAACAATAATTTTTCTGATTTATTACCTTGGGAAAAGGAAGCAAAAGAAAAAAAAATAAACAAATGAGACTACATCACACTAAAAAGTTTTTGCATAGCAAAGGAAAACATCATCAAAATAAAAAGACATCCCACAGAATGGGAGAACATGTTCACCAAGTATACACTGATAAGGAGTTAATATCCAAAAGTTATAAGCAATTTATAAAACTCAACACACACACACACACAAAAATCCTATTAAAAGTGGGCAATGAACCTGAATAGACATGTCTCCAAAGAGGATACACAGATAGCCAATTGACATATGAAAAGATGTTCAACATCATTAATCATCATAGAAATGCAAATTAAAACCATGAGTTATCACCTTCCAGTGGTCAAAATGGCTATCATTAGTAAATCAACAAACAAATGCTGGCAAGGATGTGGAGAAAAGGGAACCCTTGTGCACTGTTGTTGGGAATGCCACTTTGTGCAGCCACTGTGGAAAGCAGTGTGAATAAATCTCAAAAAGATTAAAAATGGAACTGCCCTATGACCCAGCAATTCCATTTCTGGGACTATATTTGAGGAAACCTAAAACACATTTAAAAAAAAATATGCACCCCTATGTTCGTTGCAGTATATTTGCAATAGCTAAGATTTGGAAGCATCCCAAGAGTCTATTATTAGGTGAGTGGATAAAAATGCTGTGATACAGTTATACAATGGAATCCTATACAGCCATGAAAATGAAGGAAACCTCATCTTTTATGACAGCGTGGATGGACCTGGAGAGTGTTATGCTAGGTAAAATAATCCTGTCCAAGAAAGACAAATATCATATCTCACTTATATGTTCAATCTGATGGACAAAATAAACTAACAAAATAGAAACAGACACATAGATACAGAGAACAGACTGACAGCTCTCAGAGGGGATGGGTGTTGGGGCTGGGTGAAAAAAGTGAAGGGATTAAGAAAAACTCATAGACACATCAAACAATATGGTGATTACCAGAGGGAAAGGGACATGGGGAAGGTAGAAGAGGGTATAGACTGATAAATGGTGATGGAAGGAAACTTGACTTGGTGTGGTGATGACACAATACAGTGTACAGATGATGTGTTATAGAATTGTACACCTGAAACCTATATACTATATACTATAGTATACAATTTTAAAGAATAAAAAACTACTCAATTACATGCTTCCCTTCAAGAGACAGGAAATGTGACTCTGAGGGCAGAAGTATATTCCCACAGGATAGAGAATCCAGCCAGAGAATTGTTCTTAGGCTTTGAAACCTAATAGTTTCAATAATTAGGTTTCTTCCTTTCTTCATGTTTTCCTTTTAAAATGGTACTGCCTCTACCTATTAACCTGTACCTCTCCCACCATTGTATTTTGGGAACAGATTACTTATTTTCTAGTGTCCAAGTCTAAAGTGGAATTTTAACCAAGAGGGATCATACCCTGAGATCTACCCAATACCTCATTTAGATAATCAGAGTGGGTACTATTGAGCTGATGATACTTAGATAAGATTTTGGAATTGAGTTGATACTAAATTAGATTCAGAAATATGGAAATATGGGAATAGTGTGCTTGTGTTTTATACATGGGTTGGATGTTAAACTTTCATGACTAGAGGGTAGAGTGTGCTTTTTGTGACCAGAGGGCGGATTGAGGTAGACTGAAAAATAGTCTCCAAAATTTTAGCCACATCCTAATTTTTGGAATCTATCAGTGGTGCTTTACACAACAACAAAACAGACTTTGCAGATGATATTAAGTTAAGATAATAAAATAGCTAGTTTAATTTGAATTATCTAGGTGAGCCCTAAATACATCACAAGTATACTTAACTAAGAGAGGCAGAAGCAGTATTGATAAAGACAGAAAAGAAGGTGGCAATGGGGACATGGAGGCAGATATTGGATTAATGCAACCACAAGCCAAAGTATTCTGACTGCCAACAGAAGCTGGAAGAAACAGGGAGCAGATTTTCTCCTAGAACCTCTGAAAAGAGTGAAGTCCTGCTGACAAACTGATTTTAGCTCAGGGAAACTAATTTGACACTTCTTGCCCCCAGAACTGTGAGAGAATAAATTTCTGCTGTTTAATGCCAAAAATCCCAAAACAAACAACAACAACAATAACTGAGAGACAACCAACTAAATGGGAGAATATATTTGCCAATGACACATCTGATAAGAAGTTAATATCCAAGTTTTATAAAGAGCTCATACAACTCAACACCAAAAATACAATCCAATTAAAAATGGGTAGAAGACCTGAATAGATTTCTTCTCCAAACAGGACATACCATACAGAAAGCCAATAGACATGAAAAGATGCTCAACATCACTAATTGTCAGAGAAATGCAAATTAAAATCACAATGCAATACCACCTCACACCTGTCAGAATGGCTATCAATAAATCCACAAAATGACAAGTGTTGGCAAGGATGTGGAGAAAAGGAAACCCTAGTGCAGTGTTGGTAGGAATGCAGACTGTTACAGCCACTGAGGAAAGCAGTATAGAGTATACTCCGTCTTAAAGAGTATATTGATTTTATTTTTTTGGCTGTGCATAGGTCTTACTTCTTTCAATATTCCCTATTTTTCCTCTATATGTGTTTTACAAGTTGAAGCCTTCAGAAATAATAGCACTTGCAGTGCTCAGCCAGTCCTCAGAGTAGAAATTATTATGTCTACTAAGTTGAAGTGAAAAATAAAAGTCCCTAGGATTTAAATAATTTTGAAGAATAGTATTCTAGCTATATTTTGAACTTGTGGTTGACTTCCTATGTAGTCCTTAACTAACCCCTGAACTATTTAAGAGTCTGTTGAGGTAGAGATTAGGTATGTTCACATTTTAATAATAAAGTTTACTATAGCATTAATTCCTTTCCCCAAGCATCCCCAGTTTGGGGGCCTTCATAACTGGGAATGTATATTTCCACAATTTAGTTGAAAGGAATCTCATCTAATTTACATGCCAATATGAGAATATATATTGTCTATGTACATGAATCATATAGTTTAGTAGTTTGCAAATTCCATCCAAACTGGTCTTCATTCTCGGCATCTTTTCTAACCTAAAGATTGACTGATTTCACAACACACCCATGTCCAGTTGGTTGCTATTTAAAACATAAATTGCTAACAAAATCTAAATATTACACACCCACAAATAAGCACATATTTTGTAACAGTGAATAAGAAAGATAGTATGTCTTTTATGTAATATACATCCACTTTTTCTTAGGTTTTCTTCTTCCTTAACTGTATTCAATTTTTCTGAGTTATTGAAAGTAACCTGATTTTCCCATATTGTGAAATGATTCCAATCTAAGAAAACTTAACCTGCAGTAATGCAGATACAAGTAATATATAAAAGTGTGCCTTATTTAGCAAAATCTATTTATAACAAGATCACTTTAAAGCATTCATAAGTTAAAGTTGGTTTTTATCCATTCAGCTGCCCTATGTCTTTTGGTTGGTGCATGTAATCCATTTACCTTTGTACCTGTGGGTCTGTCTCTCTGTTTCTTCATCTTCTTAAAGCAGACCCTTTAGCATCTCTTGCAATGCTAGTTTGGTGGAGATGTATTCTTTTAGACTTCTTTTGTCTGGGAAACTCCTTATTTCACCTTCCATTTTGAATGACAGCCTTGCTGGGTAGAGTATTCTTGGTTGCAGGCCTTTGTTTTTCATTGCTTGAAATATTTTTTGCCATTCCCTTCTGGCTTGTGGCATTTCTGTTGAGAAGTCAGCTGATAACCTTATGGGAGCCCCCTTTGTATGTTATTAGCTGTTTCTCTCTTGCTGCTTTTAGAATTCTCTCCTTGTCTTTGAAATTTGCCATTTTCATTATGATGTGTCTTGGAGTGGGCCTGTTTGGGTTCATCTTCATCAGGACTCTCTGTGCTTCCTGAGTTTGCCTGACATTTTCTCTCCTCAAGTTAGGGAAGTTTTCTGTCATTACTTTTTCAAACAGGTTTTCTATCCCTTGCTTCTCCTCTTCTCCTTCTGGTATCCCTATGATACGGATGTTATTATGTTTCATGCTGTCCTGCAGCTCTCTTAAAACCTCTTCATTCTTTTTCAGTCTTTTTTTCATTTTGTTGCACTGCCTGAGAATTTTTTTCTACGTTGACCTCCAGCTTGCTGATCTGATCCTCTGCTTTCTCTAGCCTGCTTTTGATTCCTTCTACTGTGTTCTTCAGTTCAGAAATGGTATTCTTCATGTCCTTCTGGCTCTTATTGATGGTTTCTATGTCCTTTTTAATACTGGTGTAGTTCTCACTAAGTTCCTTGTAGCTTTCCTGGAGTTCTTTGTAGTTCCCCTGGAGTTGTTTGTAGTTTTATTTTTATTTTTTAATTTTATTGTTGTTGATGTTGTTTTCTTTGAACTTGCTGAGCTCATTGTGCTTCTCTATCATTATTTTGAATTCTATGTCTGAGAGTGTACTTGTCTCTATTTCATTTTGCACTCTTCCTGGGGATTCCTCCTTTCCATTTGCTGAGGGTTTATTTCTTTATGTCCCCATTTTAGGTGACTCTTGTTTGTTTCTGCTTCTTGGATTGGTCTGCTTTGACTTACTGTCTTAGTGGTATGACCTTCTGTGGTGTGGAGGTGCACATTTTTTATTTCCTGGATCTGTGCTTGGTGACGTCAGCTCATGTCCCAGTCTGGGCCTAGTCAGCTAGTTGGTGACTACCAGAGATCCACTGTCTTTGTCTGTTGCCTTTAATTGTTAATCCAATCAGTCTGTGATCAGTGGTCAATTTTAAGCACCTCAGTCATGTTGTGATGAATCGGCTCTTCTGTTCTGTCTGTTGTAATAAGACTTCTCCTCAATTGGTGTTCTGTTGCTTATTCTGGATGATTTCTCTCCAATTAAGTTGTAATGCCAGTTTGGTGTTGGGAGGAGATGGGTGTAGCTCCACTTACTTCTCCGCCATCTTGGTTCTCCTCTAGTCATCATCACTCCTTTTAAACCTCATACTGAAGGTTCGAGCTAATGTAATAAGATAAGACAAGAAAAGGTAGACAGATTAGGAGAGAAGAAATAAAACTATGTTCACAGATATCCTAGTAATCTACATAGAAAATAAGAAATAATTGACAAAAACTCATAAAACTAATAAGCAATTATAACAAGGTTGCAGGATACACAGTTAACATAAAAAGATCAATTGCTTTGCAATATACCAGCAATAAACAAGTGGTATTTGAATTTTAAAACATACTATCATTTATATTAGTATCCATAAAAATGAAATACTTGGATACAAATCTAACAAAATATGTACAAGATCTATATGAGGAAAACTATAAAACTCTGAAGAAAGATAATCAACAAAGAACTAAAATAAAGTGTGAAATATCCCATGTTCATGGATAGGAAGACTCATTATTGTCAAGATATCAGTTCTTCCCAATACAATCTCAAACAAAATTCCAACAAGTTATTTTGTGGATATTGACAAATTGATTCTAAAATTTATATGGGGAGGCAAATGACCCAGAATAGCCAACTCAATATTGAAGGAGAGCAAAGTCAGAGAACTGACACTACTCAACTATAAGACTTACTACAAAGCTACAGCAATCAACACAGTATGATATTGGTAAAATAAAACACAAAGAAATCAGTGGAACAGAATAGACAACCTATAAATAGATCTAATATTCTTAATGAATCTTTGACAAAGAAGCAAAGGCAGTACAGTGAAGCAAAAAATACCTTTTCTTCCCCAACAACTTATACTGGAACAACTAAACATCCATGTACAAAACAAAATAAATCTAAACAAAGGCCATATATTCTTCACAAAAGTCAACTCAAAATGGATCATAGACCTAAGTGGAAAATGTAAAACTATGATAATATTGACTTCTAGAAGGTGGGAGAAAACCTAGATGGCATGGGGTGTAGCAATGACTTTTTAGATACAACACCAAAGACACAATCCATGAAAAATAATTGATAAGCTGGACTTAATTAAATTAAAAACTTCTGCTATGTGAAAGACACTGTCAAAGGAATGAGAAGACAAGTCACAAACTGGGAGAATATATTTATAAAAGACACATAAAGGACTGATAAAGGACTGTTATCTAAAATATACAAAGAACTCTTAAAACTTAACAATAACAAAATGACAACCCAATTTAAAAATGAGCTGAAAGACCCAAGCAGGAACTTCATGTGAATAGACACCACATAGATGGCAAGTAAAGATATGAAAAATATTCAACATCATATGTGATTAGGGAAATGCAAATTAAAACAATGAGATACTACTGCACAAAATCCCAAATTGTCACCACCAACTGCTGGAGAAGATGTGGAGCAACAGGAACTCTCATTTATTGCTGGTAGGGGGTATGCAAAATGGTACAGCCACTTTGGACAACAATTTGGTGGTTTCTTATGTAATTAACATATACTTAACCGCACAACCCAGCAATCATGCTCCTTGGTTTTTATTCAAATGAGTTGAAAACTTATGTTCAACACAAAAACCTGTATATGGATGTTTATAGCAGCTTTGTTCATAATTGCCAAAACTTGGAAGCAACTAAGGTGTCCTTCAGTAGGTGAATGGATAAACTGTTTACTCCAGACAATGTGACACTTTTCAGCACTAAAAAGAAATAAACTATTGAGCCATGAAAAGACATGGAGTAACCTTAAATTCATGTTATTAAGTGAAAGAAGCCAATCTGAAAAGCCTACATACCAAATGATTCCAATTATAATATGATATTCTGAAAAAGGCAAAACTATGAAGATAGTAAAAAGTTGTTAGGAATGGAGGAGGGGGAGGGATGAATCAGAGGAATACAGAGGACTTTTAGAACAATAGATATTTTGTATGATGCTATAATGATGGATACATGTCATACATTTGTCCAAACCCACAAAATATACAACATTATAGACATTGGGTGATAATGACCTATTAATGCAGATTCATTGATTGTAACAAATGTACCACTGTGGTGCAGGATGTTTGTAGTGGAGGAGGTTGTGTATGTGGGGGCACAGGAGCAGGTGGGGATGTTCTGTACTTTCTGTTCAAATTTGCTGTGAACCTGAAACTGCTCTAAAAACAAATTCTATTAATTAAAAAAAAAAAAAAAAGTGAAATGGTGGGTGGGGCAGGCCCCTTAGGGGTCATCTGTCCAATCTACTTATTTGGAGCAGCTGAGGTCCAGAGACCAGAAGGTACTTGCCTAAAGTCACACAGCAAGCTTGTAGCTAAGTCTGGGCCCAAACCAAATGTTTTTCTTCTCTTTCCAATATATATCATGCCATGTAGCAAGGGTTAGCACATTGTTTTTCAGTTAGACAATGACTTGCATAGCTCTTCTGAAACAGTTTACAGATTCTATTGTCGGCAAAGGGACAGAATGCCTCAGCCCTAAATTCTTTTGCCCTTGGAGCACAAACTCCAGAACCAGCAGGTTTCCACGACTCTTAAAAGGTCAGCCTACTGTCACACTCAGGCCTCACTTTGTCCCAAGTTCTGCTGACCCTTCAGAGCTAGCAATAGTCTCAAAGGTAAAAACCAGGAAAGGAGCCTGGGGCCTTTCACCCTGCCCTGTTCTTAGCCCTCCAGCTCCTGGCCAAAGTTCAGAGCAGGCAATAACAATTGGCCATCCCACTAACTAGGTACTATTTATTCATTGTAAAGTCTCACAATTTGTTTTAAAGGAGTCTTTATTTAACCTTGATTAATACCATGGGCTCCCATGTACACATTAAACTCTGTTTCAGTCTGTACAAATACATCTGAAGTGTGCAGTGTTTGCAGTTGGCAGTAGAGGACCCGCTCCTCTGTCAGCATTGTCCTCTCCAGATGCCAATGACCCAGGCCCAAGGTTCTATTTGAATTAACACACGGTTACACCTGTACTCTCCAAGTTTACAAAGAGCCCCAACGCATGCATGGATAATTTGATCTTCACTGCTCCATTCACATTAAAAATTATTTCATGAGAAGTAACCTATCAGAAAGAAGTCTGCCTTTTCTATTCAACCCTACCCTTCTCCTTGACCTCTCCATGCCATCTAGGCCCCGCTTCCACCTCCATGTGACTTTACCAATTAATACCTTTCTTTCTGGTTTTTTTAACCTTGCATGTCTAACTGACTTCACCTATAGCTAAAATAAGACTATTTGCCCCATCCTTATAATGGGTCTCCAACCTTTCACCCTCCCCACTCTCAGCTGCCATCCCACCTTACTCCTTCTCCTCACAGTCAAAGGTCTTTGAAGAAGAGCCCCCTCTCAATGCCTGTACTTCCTCACTTCTTGCACACTCAGCAATACTTGTAGTTTGTCTTCATTCCTCTCCCTTCCCTCCATTTGCTCAAGGATCGTAAGTGAAGCCAGACCCAATGGAAATTTTGCAGCTCCTAGCATTGGGACTTCTCTGCAGCCTTAGGCACTGCTAAGCACACTCCCTTTGAAACTCTCTCCCCCTGAACCTCCGTGTCCTTCTTCTCTCCTTGTCCTTTTCCTTATTCTATTACAACTGCTTTTTAGCTACCTTGATGCAGTCTTCATATTCTGTCCCCTTTTCATGTTAGTGTTCCCCAGAACTCTATCCCCAGACCTCTTCTCTTCTCATAATAATATACTCTCACATTCTGGCCTCATCTTTTCAACCTCTATCTACTGTATATGGTCCCACATACATGGCCCCAGCTCAGACCTCTCCCCTGAGCCCCAGATCTGTATATCCAACTGCTGGTGACTCACTGTTACCTCACACTTGACACATGCAAAATGACTTATCACCTTTCCCCATAAACTTTTCTCTTTCTACTGTGGTCCCCATCTTGCTGAATGGCTCCCTCAGACATCTAATCAATTAAGCCAGAGTATGGAAATTATACCAGATTTCTCTTTCTCCTTCACTCTCCTCTATGTCCACTCCATCAATTTGTTCCACCAGCTGTACCTTCAAAATATATCAAGAACATGACCACTTTTTTTCAACTCTACTACTATCTTCCTGGTTCAAGCCACCATCCTCTCACCTGGATGGCTGGTCTCCCTGCTTCCACTTAGTTCCTTGTCAGTCCACAAGCCAGAGGAACTGATGCAGTATTAAAAGTCCCATATTACCCTTCTGCTCAAAATGGCTTCTCATCTCTTCATCTCCCTTAGAATAAAATTCAAACTCTCTACCAATACAGAAAAGGAAGTCCATATTCAGGTTTCTGGATCTTTGCTGGTAACTGTTCCCTCTGCCTGGAATAATCTCCCTATTATGGCCAGCCAACCTGGTGACCACATACCCATTTTTCAAGACAGCAATAGAAATGTCTTGATATTCCCAGGCTGAATCTACCATTCCCTGTATGGTCACCTATAGCATCTGTATGTCATTGCCAGGAAATACCAATTGTGCTTTGTTCCCGCACACTCTTGTCAGTAACCAACTCCATTCACTTTAAGTTTATTCTTCTCATTTTCTTTTTGCGCAAATAAGCAAATGTATCTATATTTTCCCACTGCCCTTCCTTCTTACACAAAGGTACCATATTAAAGATACTTTTTTTACTTTGATTTTTACTTATTAACATATCCTAGAAATTAATCCCTATCAGTTCATAGGGAGAATCATTATTTTTTACTGCAGCATAGTGCTCCATTCTGTGGCTGTACCAAACTCTCAATCATTTTCCTATGTAAGAACATTTAGGTAGTTTCAAATATTTTGCAATTAGGCCCTGGCTAGTGGCACAGTGGATAAGGCATCAGCCTGTGAACCCAAAGGTTGCTGGTTTAATTCCCAGCCAGGGCAACATAACCAGGTTGCAAGCCAGGTCTCCAGCCAGGTCCATAGCTGGAGACAGGTGAAAGGCAATCATACATTTATGTCTCTCTCCCTCTCTACCTCTCTCCCTTCCCCTCTCTCTAGAATAATAAATAAAATCTTTTAAAAATATTTTGCAGTTATAAACAATGGCACATGAATAACATTGTACATATGCATTTCCATGTTATCAGAGGTACACTACAAGGGTAAATTCCTAGAAATAGGATTGGTGAGTCAAAAGGTAAATGCCCATATAATTTTTGTAAGATATTGTCAAATGTCCTGCCAAAGGGTTGTATCAGTTTCCTTTTCCACCAATAATGTATGAGAGCCACTTCAGGCATTTTTGGAAGAGGGTTTTCTCAGGACATTAACTAGTGACATTTCCTAGGTGACCTGTCTTTGTGACTGATCCATCCCATTGTGCACAAAGGCCTCTCAGCTACTCAGCACACAATCCTTCCCCTTGAGAATTCCCATCCCAGAAGGAGCATGGACAAAACAAAGTCCCACATTAGTGGCAATGCCCCTGCATCTTGTGCCTTTCACGTTTTTGTTGTTGTTGTTCAGGAGAAACAATAAGCAAATTATACTGACTCTAAGTGTACAAAGCGACAGGCCTAGCAGCAGGTTCTTAATCAAGACTCAATTAGCTTGAGGAACACAGGAGGGAGTATAAGGGAAGTTTAATACATTTCCAGGCTCACCAAGTACCAATTTGGTTTGTTCGAAGGCTCATAATGAGGATAGGCATGCATTTTGTGAATAAATAAACCATTCTATTGAGAAAAATAATGATAAAAGTAATTTACTGTGCTTCGAGGATCACAAAGTACTTTCACATACATACACACACACACACACACACACACACACACACTAACTTATTTGATCCTTATAATAGAAGCATCCATACTGGAACAATTGCATCCTTGGCCAATTTTTAATGTATATTAAGTGGTTTGTGGACTTTAACTATGATTTATCCACCCAGACATCAAAGGGTTAATGAGAACCAAACTCTGAGAACCCTGATCTTATTAGAGGCACTGAGTTGGAGGAAGACTGGGAGCAGGAAATGGTCAGGAAGCCAAGTCTGCCCTGGCTCGAATTTCCCTGACCAAGAGCCTCAGATGACTTATGGTGGAAAACCCCCAACTGCACTGCATCCTCTCCCTTTAATTTGGGCATTTAATAAACAGATTACATCGTTCTTCAGAAACAAGGATAAGTAATCATTTTCTTGGATGGAGAGTTCCAAGTAGCTGTTGCAGCTTTGTTCAGACCTTTAAAAGAACTTCTGCAGACAAAGTCTGTGAAACTTTTTATACTTGTCTGTTATATTTTCACTGGGCTTCTCTGCCCTCATTTATGTCATTAAGAGTAGAGTCCTGAGAACCTGTGCACTACTTGTCAGACATCCCAGAATACAAGGGAGGGATCTGAGGCTATAAAGCAGGTAATGCCTTCATGAAACACTCCTGCCAACTTTCCCAGCTGCAGGTACCCTCCTGATTCTCCCTGGGTGCCCAGGACCTACCCCACCATGACACTATTATTACAGGCTAATTGAGAAAGGCCTTTTCTCGACCCCTCAGCTCACAATAGCACAGTGTCCTCCTGCTTCTATCAACATGTCAGGCCGTCCCTCCAAGTACAAAATGGGGAGGCATGGTCATTTTCTCTCTTGGGCATTCCAAATTTGTCAGGAATTCAAGAGAAATTTGGATAGTGTAGAATCTATAAAGTCTGCTTAGAGAAACAATTATGAGTGTGAGGTGTGGGATCAGACAGATCTAAATTCAGATCCTGGCTCTACCTTTTGCTGCCCTTTGTTGGGTGATCTGGGGTAGGACGCTTAACCTCTCTGAGCTTCATTTTCCATATCTCTAAAGTGGAGAGGGAAGGAGCATAATAGTATCTACCTCATAGGAGTTGTTGTGGGGGTTAAATGAGATGACAAACACTTACCCTGGCCTCTGGTGCTTAGCAGCTATGAAGCTCCTAGCATGTCACAACCAGAAGTGACCTTGGAGAGCATTTACTCAAATTTCTCATTTTCTAGATAAGGAAATGGATATAGAGGGAGGTTTTCCAACCTATTAATGAAAGAACGAGGATTAGAAAACTTTCCCTACCCTCTTTCAATCCACTATGGTGCCACTCTTGCCCAAAGAATGGCCCTTCCAAAGCAGATGGGGAGATAGTGAAGCAAGGCCTGACCTGCCAGAGCCCAGATTGGGAAGATAACAAGTGCCTCTGTGGCTGGTGCAGTGTAAATGGGCAGCAATGCTGGCTAGCAAATGAAGCTCATGAGAATTTTCCTCTCTAGGAGTATTGTCATGATTGCCTGCACCCAAGGCTATTTCAGCAAAGCCCTGGTTGACCATCTGGTGTCACTTTTCCCTAATTGGTTGTCAACCAAGCTATTCCCAAAGAGCAAATGTTTTGCTTTGGGAAGCAGAACATTCATCCTCCTTGGGCTGTGAGCCAGACGCCACTCCCAAAGGCCTTTTGGGCTGGGTGTGGGGCTGGATAGGGAAGGAACTTCTCTCTCAGCTCTCTTTGTGGCAGGAAGTTCTATGGTTTTCACAAGGACCAGTGCCGAGTAAAGGGGAGGGGTGAGCAAGGATGGGGGGTTCTTGTGATTGGCATTCCACAGAAATGGTGTGTCCAACAGCAGCCAATTCCATGCAAGCTGAGGGGTGAGGCCCCTCCTCCATGACCTGATGTCGCCCTGCATGGGGCTGTTGCTTGCTTGCTCTGAGACTCAGGAGCACTGGGAGTCCTGCCCAGCTAAGCATTTAGTTATACTATGGAGGCAGGAAGGAACTGGCCAATAAATACTTGGCTTCTGGCTGAGCAATGTCCAGACTAAACAGGGTTGGGATGTGCAACTGAGGGATGCCACTGACTTTGCTAAACCTCCAGGCAGTGGAACTCCAGAGCACCCCAAATAATGGATACCAGAGTTACTTCAGTTCCTTCCCAATCTAAGCATCTGCATTGGCTTCCAGAACCCCAGATGTGCTAGTGCTACAAGTCATCAATGAATTTATCCTACCAGAATTACCTTTCCTTTCTATGCTTGATCCTTTATTAACCTCGCTTTTGTGGGAGAATAGGACCAAGAGGGAGTGTGACCTTGGGCAAGTTATTTCCCTTATCTAGGCCTCAATTTCCTAATCTGTGAAATGTGTGGGATGAACTCCTTCACTCAGGTGTCCACAGTAACCACCCTAAGCCAGATCGCCATCAAAAAGAAGGATTTGTCTCTCCTGCTTCCACTAATGCCCCCCTTCGATCCATTAACAACACAGCAGCCAGGGGACTCTTTAAAACATAAATTAGAATGTACTACTCCCCAGCTTTAAATAAAATGCAAACTCCTTACTGTGATCTGCAAGGTACCTACCTAGCTGCTCAGTCTCATCTTCTGTCTCCTACCTTCTCACTCTCTCTGTTCAAGCTACATCAGTCTTGTGGCATATTCCACAAACATAACAAGCTTGGAACTGCCTCAGGTCTTTACGTATGCTCTGCCTGAGATGCCCTCCCTCAGGTTTTGCCTATTTAATTCCTGGTCATGCTTATGGTCTTGACTCAATGTCACTTCCTTGGGTAAACCCTTCTTGAACAGCATCCCTCCCTCCACTCCTACCAGGCTCATTCAAGTTCTCTTGTGATAAACACATTCATAGGACCTTGCTCTTTTCCTTCACAGCACTTCCCACATAATTCTTTAATGTCTGTCTTCCCCACTAAACTCTAAACTATATGAAAGCAGGAACTCTGTGTGTCCTGCTCACCATTTCATCTTTGGTACCTTGTGCAGTGCCTGGTGCATAAGAGGAGCTCACTAAAAATTGTTTGAATGAATGAATGGAGCCCCATAGTGCCTGTTCCACATCTTCTTAGCCTGGTCACAGTGTTCTCACCCTCTCTGGGGCTCTAACACATTAACTACTGACCTCACTGTCAGGTAAACCAGGAGGGCAAACCTGTTGTTCAAAGATACTAAATGGCATCACTCCTAAAGCCCAAAACAAAAGACTTTGGTTTATGCTATTCATGACCCTGGCTCCTTTTATTAGTGATTTGATTCCCCCAAGTATCTATTGGTTGCCTACTACATACCTGGCCCTATCCTAGATGCTGCTAGTCTAAAGGCATTTGTCTTCCCAGACTTGGTCTTGGCTCTTTGAAAGTTCACATATAAATAACCAATTATCATGCACATTAGCCTCTGTTAAGTGCCTGGGAGGACAAGCAGGAAAGGTCAATTGAACACTGATTGTCCTGTGTATATTTAGTGGGGGAAGAAGGAGGGGTAGGAGATTGTGCAAGAGAGTAACCCAATTAGTGGAATAGGAGGGCCTTTCCTGATGAAAAATGATCAGCAAAGGAGGTTCATGTTGCAGAGGACTCTCTGTCCATTGAATCATCACCAGGCACTGTGTGCTGGGGTTGGGAGGGGGGGCAGACCATAAACACCTTCATTCCATGCTCAGTCTACCACAGCAGCTCTCACTTTATTGGGTCTTGGCACCATTCACAGAACTTCTGAAACATGCAGAATCTACTCCTTCCTCTGACCCAGCCTGTAGATTCTGATTGAATGGGTCATTTGCAAATTTCATAAATACCCCTATGTCTTTCTGAGGCTAGTGCTTCAAAGAGAACACTCAGAGGAACACTGGTCAGGTGGTCTGGCACATGGTAGATGCAAGTGGGAACTTATGTGAAAGCCGAGGACCTCAGTGTATCTTGAGGACTTAGTATACATCGCTGATTGATGGGGAAAGGAGTGAGTTTGTGTGTAAGTAGCAGAGTCTGCATGAGGGTGGGATTAATCATGTAAGAGAGAAGTCGTGGATCTATGACAAGAGTCCTCAGGGTGTTGGTGGCCATCCATTTCTGCCTGCTGCAGAATAGGGATCGCTAATGTGCCCAGGGAATTTCTGGGTCAGAAGGTAAGAAACAACATCAGGGTTTTTCTAAAGGTGAACTCAGGAACAGTAGAATCTCCAAGCTGCTCCATGTCTCCAATTGGGCATTTGTAGAAACAAGTACACCAGGATTCAAAGGCTAAGCCTATAGGTGAAAGGGATAGATTAGGAGGAAATGGCATGAATGTACTTCATTCATTCTTTCAGTTACTTGTTCATTCTACAAATGTGCTTAGGGCCAGGCACTGTACCAAGTATTGTAAGGTTTGGTGGTGTTACCATCTGCCCACCTGTCAAAGCCAGAAACCATAGTGTCATCCTAAACTCTTCTGTCTCTCTTACTTATCCCCTCCAGGAAATCTGTTTACCAAACTTCAATGATTACAACCTTATAAATGTCTGTTGACTCCAACCCTCCTCTCCAGACCCTCTGACATTACTTTAGTACAAAGATCCTTAACTCTTATCTGGACTTTGCAGAAGTTTCTTCTTTGATCTCGCCACACCCAGGCTTGTCTCACTCTAATCCATGTCCCATACTGTAACAAGCCTGATGGTCTCTTATTTTTAAACAACTTACTCAAGGTATAGTTAACATACCATAAAATTCACCTAAGTGTACAGTCCAATGATTCTTGTATATTCAGAGTTGTGCAACCACCACAATCTAATTTTAGAACATTTCATCACCCCAGAAAGGTCCCTTGTGCCTATTAGCAGTCCTCTGCCTCAGACAATCACCAAGCTACTTTCTGTTACTATGGATTTGCATTTCCTGGGCATTTCATATAAATGAAATCAAGCACCATGTGGTCTTTTTTGTTTGGCTTTGATTGCCTATCTTAATACAGAATTTTGCTTAGTTAAAACCCTTGAATGAAATGTTAACTAGTTGATGGATGTGTTAACTAACCTTAAACCTTATTGTGGTAATCATTTTGCAATACAGGGATGAGCAAAAGTAGGTTTACAGTTGTGAGTATATGAAACAAGATTTATTTATTCTTGTATTATTATTTATTAATATTGCACTATTTAGAATCCAAGATGGAGGCACAGATAGATACACTGTGTCTCCTTTCACAACCAAAAAATGGATGCATCTACCTCAAAACTATTATACAACCAGATATTCCAGAATACCGAGCTGCACTGAAGTCCAACAAACAAAAGATATAAAGAAGAAATACTCATCCAGACAGATAAGAGGGCAGAGCTAGGACAGAGAGGATGCAGTTTGATAGCATAGCAGCTGCAATGGGACAGCAACTGTGGCTGACCAGTGAAAAGTGCAGTCACAGTACAGACACCTGTTGAGCAATCTGGGCACCAGACCAGACTGTGTGGCTCATAGTTCCAGCACTGGGACGGGGGTGTGGAAAATAAAGCCCCATTGCTCTGACTGTGAAAACCAGTGGGGGTTGGGACAGAGGAAGAAACTGCTAATCTCTCAGTAGCAGAGTCTGTATATTTAGAGGTCCCCACAGTCCTGGAATATCCACAGACCCACCTACTTTGGGAACTGCAGCCAGAGCAACAGCTAGAGAGGCATCAGTCTCATACAGGAAGCAGGAGAAGTGCCTGGAAAAAAGGCAAGTGCTGAGCAAGTGGCATTGTTCACTTTCAGATGCCTCCCCCACATGCAACACTACAACATGGTGAAATGGGTCATCTGTACTGAAGAATATCTACGGATCCACCCCTTACAATGTAACAGTTGCAACAGCTCTACCTAAGGCACAGAGGCAAACACAGGAGCTTGTCAGGTTAAGGAGACAGAGAACTATCTCTAAAAAGGGAACAGATCAAGGTCCCAGTAGGCAAACTAAATGACAAAGAAATAGTCAGCCTAACAGATACACAATTTAAAACACTGGTGATAAAGATACTCACAGACTTGACAGATATGCTTAAATATGGCAAACACAGAAGGGAAGAAGTGAAGGCTATTCTAAGTGAAACAAAGAAAATTCCACACAAAACCAATGGTGAAAGCAAGGAAAACAAGGTTCATATCAATGATTCATAACATAAAGAAGAAATAAACAGTCAACCAGTACCTAAAGAGAAAACAAGAACTGAAAGAAAAGAAAAATGAGGAGAGGCTTAGGAACCTCTGGGATAACTTAAATGTGCCAACATCTGAGTCACAGGGGTGCCAGAAGGAGAAGAGGGAGAGAAAGAAATTGAAAATTTGTGTAAAAAAATAATAAAGGAAAACTTCCCAAGTTTGGTGAAGGAAATTGACATACAAGTCCAGGAAGCAGAGTCCCAAACAAGCTAAATCCAAATTGGACCACACCAAGACACATCATAATTAAAATGCCAAAGATTAAAGATAAAGAGAGAATCTTAAAAGCAGCAAGATAATCAAGTTACCTGAAAAAGGGGTTCCTGTAAGACTATCAACTGATTTCTCAAAAGAAACTTTGCAGGCAAAAAGGGACTGGCAAGAAGTATTCAACGTGATGGAAAGCAAGGACCTACAACCAAGATTATTATAGCCAGCAAAGCTATCATTTAGAATGGAAGGGCAGATAAAGTGCTTCCCTGACAAGGTAAAGCTAAAGGAGTTCAGCATTACCAAGTCATTATTATATGAAATGTTAAAGGGACTTATTTAAGAAAAAGAGGAATAAACTTATTGACATTAAAATGACAAACTCACAACTATCAACAATAGAATCTAAAAATAAAAATAAAGAACAAAATCAAACAACCACAATAGGACCAGAATCATTGATATGGAGATCATTGGGAGGGTTATCAGCAGGGAGGGGGAAGGGGGTGAAATGGAGAAATGGTGCAGGGGTTAGGAAATAATTAGTGGGTACAAGATAGAATAATAGAGGAAAGGATGAAATCAGAGAACTTATATGCACAACCCATGCACATGAACTCAGGGGGCAGTGGGACTGCAGGAGGGAATGGGGGTCTTGGGTAGATAGGGAGCAAAGGGGAAAGAATGGGGGACAACTGTAGCAGCATAATCAATAAAATACACTTTAAAAAATACTGTACTATTATCCCGGCAGGTGTGGCTCAGTGGATTGGTGCCCACCCGCAAACTCAACGGTTACTGGATTCCCAGCCAGGGCACATAACCAGGTTGCAAGCCAGGTCTCCAGATAGGTCCATGATTGGAGGCAGATGAAAGGCAACCATACATTGATGTTTCTCTCCCTTTCTTCCTCCCTCCCTGCCCTTCTCTCTGAAAATAATGAATAAAATATTTTAAAAATATGTTGTACTATTTGTATTATTTGTCTTTTTTCTTTTTTAATTTTATTGTTGTTGTATTACATCCATCCCCTTTTTGCTCCCCTCTGTCCCCCTCCCCACCCACCCATTGTATTATTTGTTTTATTGTTATTTTTGTGTCCTAACTTATGATTTATCTTTTATGTAATGATGGCTGGTAATTTACCTACTTCTGTATATACATATATCAAATCATCAGGCTGTATACCTTAAACTTATACAATGTTATGTGTCAATTATATCTCAATAAAAGTGGGGAGAATAAAACTCTCGAACAGCTCTCCATCTAAATGTTTCTTGTTACTTTTCAAGGTCCTTTATACTTGCCCCTGCTCTTGAATTTCCTATGGTTCACTAACACACATCATGCTTTCTTGCCTCCATGCTTTTCTGCCTATGATTCCCCTGCCTAGAATGCCCTTAGCCTCCACCTAAAGAGACCTAACCTCTGCTATGTTTCCAACAGCCCATTTCTTACTTGCTGTTCATCACTTCCACCACTGTAAGAACTTTACACCTTGTATACTCTGTATGATTTATTCATTACACAACTCATGTTGCCTAGTAAGTATCCATACACATCAGAACTCCCTAGCTAGATCATGAGTTCCTTGAGGGCACAGGAACTATCCTATTCATCTCTGTATCCTCACATCAGGAATGTGAGGCTCAGAATGGGTACTCAATAAATGTTTAAGCCAAACAGAACTGTGTGAGACTCATACCAGAAACTGCCCTTGAGGATCTCACTGTCTTGTCAAAGAGTGAGTAAGCCATTGATCAACCAATCTGCATTTACTGAGGCCCCATTATGCAATGGTAAGATAAGGGAGATAATCAAAAGGATAAGCCTTTTAGAACTTACAATGTAGTTGAGTAAATATACTCCTCACAGATCAGCAAGCTGCAAATGCAAAACATGGCATGACCAAATGTTAAGTGGAATAGTGGGGTGTGCCAAGAGCCCAGAAAAGAGGTGCATGACTGTTGTTGAAACTCTTAAGAGAGAACATCATGGATAAGGGGCTTAAGGGTGGGGAAGGGTTTGGGCAGGAGTGGGAAACAAAAGCAATATCCTTCAATGGCAGTGATAAAATAGTTTGAACAACACCTTGTGGCAGAAGGGAGCATGGAATCAGTGAGGACACTGGTGGTTTCATAAAGACAGTGAAGGTAAGGGCCTGATGTATAGCTATATCAGTAGGAATGGCTGTATGGCTGCAGTAGGATTTCCAAATTTAGCAAATAAAAATAAAGGACACAATACAAGGGACATACTTAAACCAAAAATTATTTGTTGTATATTCAAAATACACATTTAACTGTGCATCAATCACTATGCTGGTGGACAACAGATTGGGCCAAACCATGAAAGTCTTGAATGCCATGCCAAAATGTTTACCTTAAGACCTGATGGTAATGAGGAACCACTGAAAGGAACCACTATAAGACTATCATCAGATGTGCCTTTTGGAAAGATGGTTCAGGTAGTGGGGAGAAGAATTTGTTGGGGGGTAGCTAGGGGCTGTGACAGCAATTCAGGCGATGGAGGATGAAGGCCTGAATAATGACAGAGTTAGTGGGCATAGAGAAGAGGCTAGAGTTTAGGAATAACCCAGCTCAAATCAGACAATGTTACATCAGTAATAAGTACACACTGGGGGAGCAATGTATGGAGGGTGTAACCTAATGCCCAGGGCACATAAGGGAGCATCCTGTGATTTCTTCCATGACCCCCTGCTACTGGAAGAAAGAAGGTGAAGCACTCACTGATGAAGCTTAGGTGGAAGAGCCTGAGCAGCTAGCTGCCATAACAGAAGCCCCACCCTGTCTTTCCCCTGGCTGGTCAGTCCTGCACATTTCCCTTTCCCCTCTGGTGCTGGCACCAGTCCAGGGCACACAGTGTTCTCCCAAGCAGATGCATGTATTCTGGACTGGGTGATTCATTGTCCCTGGCCAGAAGGGCTGGTCTGCTGCAGAAAGGACCAGGCAATCCAAAAAAAAATATTCTAAAGGGTCCCCTGTGCAAAAACCCTTATGGAAAGGTTCATACAAGGTAAAACAACAGGTGTCAAAACAGTGTTTGCCTGTTATGGGGAGATTTTTAGTACAGGTAATGGAAGAGATGCTGCATCTTGCCCTGCTGGCCAGGATCATCTAGAATACTCTCCTAGCTCAAGACTGCACTTTTGGAGGATACAAGAGCCAAGAAGGCAAATCCTGCTTGTGTGTTGATTTGTTCTGCTTTAGTTCAGACACTTGTGCCAAACTTAAGTCCCACCCTTATTCTCCTGACTACATGTGGATCTGCACATGGCTCTGACAGGAACTGGAGGCTGTGACAGCAAGGGAGAGCTCTTCTCAACAGGCTGAAAAAGTGGGCACAGAGGGTGGGGGTGAGAACTTTCCTATGACCCTGCTGTCTTGCTCCAGGATCTGTGGGATGCACTCATCTTTCAGGGACTGCGATGGAGCTGTGAGCACATTCTCTGGTAACCTCTGAGGCCATTATGCCATCAATGGGGAGGTTGCCTGGTTAAGGGCAGTGGCTCTAAATTCAGATGGAACTGAGTTCTAGGCCTCACTCCCCCCATTACTACGTGTGGCCTTGGACAAGTTACCCAAACTCTCTGAGTCTGAATTTCTACTATCAATGTATAAAACCATGATAATTAGGGTAGCTGAGAGAATTAAATGAGATTACTCATACAAAGCATTTTGCCCTGCATCCAGCACTTACTAAGCATTGAATACACTTTAGCTAGATAATTATCCCCCTTCATTGCCCATTGCTTGTCTGTTTTACTTTATGCTTTATCAAAATTTTTTCCTCAATGTCATAGCTCAGAACTATCCCCTTCAGGCCACAATTGTCTAGCCACAGAGCCTTCCCCAAGGATCCTTCTCTGAGGAACTCCTTCCTTGCTCCACAGATGGTAGCTCTCCCAGGGCCTCACATTCTAATTCAGAGCCACTTGCTCTCCATACCTCAGTCTTTTGACTTTTATGTCTTGTATCTTTGTTAGAGAAGGAGCCAGGGGTGAGGACAAAGGGCAGGGGCAGGGAGAAAGCTGGCTAAGCCAGGTTGGGCAGAGGAAATGCTGAGTCTGCCCTGTTACTGCTTTCTCAGTGTGGCTGCTGAGGAACTGAGCTTTCTGAGAATATGCCACCCTGCTTCTGCCCCTGAAAAGGCCTACCCTGGAGCCGCTGCCCTCTCCCCAGCAGGATTTCTGATCTCTTGAGTGGAAGGAAGGAACCAGAAGCTCAAAGAACTCCAAAGCTCACCTCCCATATAGCCCTTCTGGCAGCCCCTCAGCCCAGCATGGACCTATCATCCTCCCTTGTCCTTGCAGGCACCCATGTGCCCTGATTCACAGCATACACTGAAAACCTCAAGAACAAAGTTACTCTTAAAAGAGGGGGGTCCTAGTGGGCCAGGCAGTGACTCATTTCCAGATGCCTTTGTTTGCCCCCCAAACTGTATACCAGGCCCCCAAGGGCACTTACATGCCCCTGCACTTCAGAAGAGTTATCAAGACCAAGTGTGAAAATGTCTCCAGTGCTCAATTATTAGCATCACCTTAGCAATCAAGCCTGTGATATAACACCAGCTTTTCCCCAGCTTTTACTGCACCTTGTAGGTGGAATCTCATTATAGCTTTTCTAATGTCTAGAAAAGAGACAAGCAAACACTTGAGAAAAAGAGAACAGAGAACACAAATAACTGCATTTAAGCAGACTGCACACAGAAAATAAGTAGCCAGTGGGGGAAAAGAGATGTTATGCTTAAAACATCTAGGAAGCGGTTACAGTCCTGTGAAAGCAAGACTGGCTTTGGGGAGAGGGGGCAGTAGTGCTTTCCATTGGCCTTGCCCAGCTGTCTTCCTCCCACTCAGAACAAAATGTTCTGTCTTTTGTGGTTATAACCTCTTTTCAGTTGGAATGACTTGCCTGGGTCTGGACCTTGCTCTGGGCTGCCACTGTAAGAAGCTCTCATGCAATATACTAAATTACCCAGTCAGCCTTGGTGCGAGGTCCCCTCCCCCGCCCAGCCCCCTTTCTTCCCCTCCCCCTGTCCTCCTCCTCCCACTTGAAGAGTCACTGTGGTTGGTGCTTAGGCGGCTTCCAAGCGCTGGCAGACCCGCTGCTCTTGCTCACCCTCAGTGAGCACATGTTATCCCACGCTGTCTCCTCCTTCCTGGGGGTGTGGGGTGGCGCGGAAGAGCATGCTCCGCCCCGAGACTTCCAGGCGAGGGCGAGGCACGGGGCCTGGCGGCAGCTTTGGAACAATTTCAGATTTACTTACCCTAGGGCACCTGGGAGATGGAAGTTACTTAGATTTTCCAAAAACCCGTGACAAAAGTCCTTACACAAAGCCACCCAAGAAAACAAAACGGTCTACACTAACAAGTCACTTGGGGAGGGAGGATTGGGAGGAAATACTTGGCTCAGGATCCCAGCATTAGAATGGATGAATGTCGTGGGCAGGGCTTGGGAGACCAAACTTTGAGCTCTGAGCAGAACAAGGGCCCAGTGCACCTGCAGGTAAGGGGATGGGGAAAGTGGCCAGGGTGCAATGCAAAATCATGGTTCTCAAATTTGACTGCAAATTAGAATCACCTGGGCGATCTTGAAAACTCCTAATGCACGGGTCTCAACCCAGACCAATGTTATCAGAATCTGGGGGGAGGGGTTGGGGGGATGAAACCCATGCATGAGTAGTTTTAAAAACTCTCCAGGTGGTTCCAGTGGGCAACAGGTTGAAAGCAATGGTGTTAAAGCTCTTCAGAGCTGGTCCTGATCCAGGTCCAGGACTAGCAGCCTTGACTCCTGGGAGCTTGTTATAAATGCAAAATCCCCAGCCCCATTGAATCAGTGCCTGCATTTTTTAAGTAACAGCTTTCTTTCTTAAGATATCATTCACATACCACAAAATGCACCCTTTTAAAGTGTACAATTCAGCGTTTCTTCTTCTTCTTCTTCTTCTTCTTCTTCTTCTTCTTCTTCTTCTTCTTCTTCTTCTTCTTCTTCTTCTTCTTCTTCTTTTTGTATATTCACAATTCTATGTAACTAACCTGGTTCCACTTTTATCACCCATTAGCAAATGCACTTCCCATTTTCTCCTCCCTCCAGCCATGAGCAACCACTATTATACTTCCTGACTCTATGGATTTGCCTATTTTAGGTATTAGCATCTGCACATTAACTGCATTCCCAGCAATTCCTCTGCTCATTACAGTTTGAGAAGCACTCACATAAGAGACCTTCTAAAAGAAGCAGCCCTCGCTCCCCTCCCACATCCTTGTCATGCAGACATGTGGATCCAACACTGCTAGATTTTCTGCTTTTTCAAGAGAAGCCAGAAATCTGGATTTTTTATGTGCAACTAATTCAAATTTTTGGAAAACATTGTTTGGGCCAAACAAAACATGCCTGAGAGCTGGACTCAGCCTGTCAGCTGCCAGTTTGCAACTCCTAATGGTCACCAGGTTCTTACCCACACCCACCAAAATCCTTACCACTTCAGCCAGACTCTGTTTCTTCTTGTTTCAGGTCCCATGAAAGTGGAGGAACAACTATTTAATAGCCTTCTTATAAAATCCTCTTAGGTCTTATGCTTTCCTTCTCCAAACTGACAGCTGTGCATTTACTGGGGACCTGTAATGGTGCTTTACAATTTTGAGATCACTTATATCTTTACAACAATCTTTATGACAGATATTGTTATCCTTGTAGTAAAGAAAAGGAACCTGAAGCTCAGAAAGGTTAAGTAACTTTCCTGATGTTGCACAGTTGTTAAGTGTCAAGTTCCTGGACATTGGTACCCAAATTCTTTTCACATCATTGCTCAGCCTCCACTTGACTGATCTTTGCCTAGGGGCCCCATTTTCATTTTTTGTTTTCTTCTGAATTTTCTCCATTTCCTCTGGATTCTGGACATACCTCTCTAATGAAGACTAAACAGCCACAGAGCATGGCCTCAGAGAGCCTAGGACCTAGGTTATCTGAGGAGAGTCTCAATTCCAAATGCCCAGGCTTATTTCTCCATAAGTACACTGATCTTTGTCAAATATGTGTCCTGACCTTTGGTTTGGAAAATATGGCCAACATAAGTGAGCCATGCTCAATTTTGAGGCTAATTCATATTCAGCTTGTGGTCAACTCCCTCTTTCACTTGGTGTTTTGCTTGTTTGTTTGTGTTGATCCAAATTATGTTGTTAGGTTCTATCACTAACAGCCCCCTTCCACTTGTTCTCACTAAGTTGCATCCTGGTTTTGCAGCACCTCCAACCCATTCAACTTGAAGTTCTTCCTCCACCCACTCTGGGGTTGGCCACCTCCTAATCTTCTTTCATTTTCAAGTCACTTCAGACCTGGGGAAACTCTCCACATGCTGCAAATGTCCCATCTGCCTCCCTCCTTTCACTGCTCTAGGAACCCTTGTGAAGCTCCTGGGAAATGGTGCAGACAGGTGGAGGGAGGTCAAATCTGTGCCTCTAAATTGTTGGGAGTGGAGGAAGGTCTGGTTGTGGCTAAGAGTATCCCCTCATGATGACCTCAGGCTAAAAGCTCTCCTAGACCAGCTCCAGACTGAATTTGACCCCTGGAGAGTATCAGGGGTCTGTGGACTTTCCTTCAGCTCAGAATGATTTTCCGTCCTGGGATACCCTTTGGCAGGAAGTCCTTTAACTCGGTCCTGGCCCTGTGGGACATCACATTGTCTGAGTGCTGTGGAATCCCAGGCCAGTTGCTAGGCACAGGGCTCTCTAACAATGTGGTATGAAAGTTCCCTAGCCTGCCCTAGGGGCCTCCCCAAGCCACAGGGTGTGGTTTGCAGTCTGGGTACATTCTGTACCCTTACTCTGGAGGCGGGTTTGTGGTTCTTGGTGCTGTAGAGCAGAGCCCCGCCCATGCCTTTCCTCTCCAGCCACAAAAACAAGCTTAGACACCCAGAGGGAGGAATCGAAACAGAGGCTGTTGTTAGTGTACAGCTGGTTCCTGAAGACTCTGGGTAGTCCAGCCCCCTTCTCCTTCTCTGAAGGCATCCCGTGGAGGGAAGGCCAACAGTATCTACTGCTGGTTTTTAATTCCCTTTCCATGCTTTCTTGAACAGCCATCTGAGCCACCAAGCAATCATCTAGGTGGGATGCAAAGCATGCTCTTTTGGCATTGGCTGTAACTGTCTTCACAAGAGACCCTGAGATATGGCTTTCCTTTCTCTAATAGTATTCAGGGTCTCTGCATTTCCCTGGCTACGACAGTGATTTCTCAGGGTTCTGGATCTCTGATGTTAATATCATCATCATCATTGTCTTCATCATCATCATTATTATTAGCTCTAGTGTAAACACCTTATGAGGGAATGATAGCTAATACTCATTTCACACTGACTCTGTTGCAGACACTGCTGTAAGCACTTGGCATATTTCATTAATTCTCACAAGTATAAGATAAACCTTGGTACTATTATTAACCACATTTTGTAGAAAAGGAAACTGAGACACAGAAAGGTTAAATAGTGTGCCCAAGGTCATCTACTACCAAGTGGTAGCATCAGGATTTGAACCCAAGTCTGGTGCACTCCAGAATCCATGATCTTTCCCCTGGACTGTACTCCCTCCTTTTCCCCCATGACAATCTTGAGGACTGAGCAGGTAGCACCTCTTAGCAATCTGCTCACTAGAGAATAGGCTGGCTCAGGCCTCAGAGGCAAGGACAGCTCCCTGAAGAAGCTGGGAAAGACAGGCACAATCTTTGCTCAGTTATAGGGATTCCCCAGGACTCCTAGGAGTCAGACCACACCCAACTGCTGTTTCTGCTTTGCTGTCAGGCACTGTCTGCTCTACAGTGGGGTACATGAGTGTGTGTATGTATGTGTGTGTTTGTACAGACATTCAAACCATGACTGGTGGTGGTGCCCTGTGATAAGGGAAGGAGGTAGCTGAGGAAACTCACCATCCTGGAGCTCTCTGGCACCCTCTTCAGACAATGCACACTCACTGCCACACCTGTCTGTGAGGGTCTAGTTTCTGACATCTGAGGCTCTGTCCCCTGGACCTCAAAACCCACCACCATTCCCTGTGGGCTATAACTCAATGGAGCAGACTGCTGCTTGGCCTTTTTCTTTTTTTAAAGATTTTATTTTATTATTTTTAGAGAGAGGGGAAGGGAGAGAGATATCAATGTATGGTTGCCTTTCACCTGCCTCCAGCTACAGACCTGACTGGAGACCTGGCTTGCAACCTGATAATACTTTTTAAGTGTACAATTCAATAGCATTAGGTACATTCACATAATGGTGCAACCATCACCACTACTCATTTCTAGAACTTTTTCATCATCCTAAACTGAAACGCTGTTTCTATTACATAAGTATCCCCCCTTCTTTTCCTCCCCAAGACCCTGGTTACCACTGTGCTACCTTTTGTCCCTATGAATTTGCTTATTCTAGCTACTTCATATCATTAGACTCATACAGTATTTGTCATTTTGTTTCTGGCTTCTTTAACTTAGCCTAATGTCATCAAAGTTCATCCTAGTTGTAGCACATGTCAGAATTGTTTTAAAAGTTTTTTTTTTTTTTTTTTTGGCTGAATAATATTCCACTGAACATATATACTATATTTTGATTATTTATCCATCTATTGATAGGCATTTGGATTTCCACCTTTTGGCTACTTGAAATATTGGTGCTGTGAGCACGAGTATTCAGATACATGTTCGAGTCTTTGCTTTCATTTCTTGGTGATATCTACTTGGGAGTAGAGTTTGGGGGTGTTTTCTCATTCCCCGTGTCAGGCCTGGCCTTCCTTAGAAACTTGCCTTCCCAGATTTCTGCCCTGACTCTACTTTGTCTCAGTGCACCTGTTAGCAATTCTAGGGAGAACTCCTTACTTCACTCCAAGCTACCCCAACCATATTGCCAATGATCTCCAGCACCACCTTTGACTGGGGAGTATTCTTGGGCTTCATTTTGTATTTCTGTTCTGTGTACTTCTGGTCATATTCTTTCTCTGTGAAGACCAGGTCAGTCTTTGGTTGTCCTCTTTTTCAGCTACCCAAAATGACCTTGTATAGTCTATGGGAAACAGTGTTATGCAGTGGTTAAGGACGGGGGCTTTGAGATCAAACTGCTAAGGCTTGAATCCTACTCACTCATTGTGTAAACTTGGATAATCTACTTGGCCCTACTGTGCCTCAGTTTCTCCATATGTAAAATGAGGATAATAATAATAATATGTATCTGAAGGGGTTATGAGGAATTAAATAGTGTAACATACAGAAAACCATAAGTGAAATGCCTGGTGTATAATACATGCTAAATAAATGGGAGCTGTTATTTGTGAGTCCCCTTTTTCCCCCTCATTGCCTCTTTGAAAAATAAAATAAAATAAAAACCACATCCGGGAGATAGTGGGAGCCACCTCAGTATGTTTTCCGGGGAGGGTTGGTGATAAATCAATAGACTTCCCTCTTCGCCCTCCCCCACCTGCTTCCCCATGTTGATAGTCTTCTCAGTCTGGCACCAGGCCACTTGTGTGAAATGCTTTTGTTAAGTTAGTTCAAACAATATAGAGACTGTAGAGATTATTCTCTCCACTCCTGAAGCCCAGCATATAATAGCCATTGTGTGCATGATAACCTGGAGGTCTACTTGTGCTTCCACTCAGGCCAAATATGGCTCAGGAAAGCTGCCAACAACAATTGGCTTTAAGAAACTTCTTTTTCCCCTCAGAAGCCTGTGACAGTGGGTACATACATTGTTTATGGCTTCCAGGCTGGGAGAGTAGAAACCAGACTCAGTGTATTTCATGCTTATCAGTAGATAGCCCTTTATCTAGTTAGTCTTGTGGGTTAAAGAAACATATTAACAGGGTCTATTAATAGGGTCAAGACCATGACTTCAGTCTACTCAGCCATTCTCCAATTCACCTACTACAAAGGAGGCACCTGTGGCACACAAAGATAAGCAGAGTAAGATCTCTGCCCTCAAGACACCCGGGCCAAGTAAATGGAAGGCTGAGAATGTGCTGAGACAGTTTGAAGAAGGTTTCCCTAAATCCTCCTGGAGGAGTTGAGGCAAGATTGCAGAGGCAGTGCTGATGTTCGTGTTGACATTTGAAAGAGAAGCTTATCAGACTGAGGTAGAGCAGAAGGCAGGATAATCCCCATAGAATAGGACATCTGTGCACTAAGGGCTGAAACTGCTGGTGCTGCCAAAGGCCATCCCAGTGGTCAGGTGTAGCCGAAACAAATGGAGTGCAGTAGGGAGCTTGACAGGAGATAGGCAGGGAAGCACAACCCAGAGCATGGAGAAGTACTTTCTGTTGTTAGGGGTTTCTTTGTTTTGTAAGAATTTGGACTTTATCCTGCAGGATTTCCAATGTTTCTTGGAGTACTAAAGTTCCATGGAGCAGCCTCTGTGGAGCTATCCCAGTAACTGCTGGAGATGGGAGGGGAGGAAGGGGCAAGGAGGACACTGAATGGATAGGGCTGGAAGATCTCTGCACCTTTTTAACTATAATAACATCACTTTTTAACCTGTGTTAAAAAGGTCTGCTTGTTTTTACAAGAGAAAACTTGTTTTAAAGTCCCACTGTTTTAGGCAAAACACCACTAACATAAGTTTGAAAACTCTGTTGTGGACAATGTGCAAATATTAAAGGGTCTGGAGCCTACTGTAGTTTTCAAATACTTGCTTTGTTTATTTTTTTTGAAAGATTTTATTTATTTACTTTTAGAGAGAGAGGAAGGGAAGGAGAAAGAGAGGGAGAGAAACATCAATGTGTGGTTGCCTCTTGTGGGCCCCCAACTGAGGACCTGGCATGCAGCCCAGGCATGTGCCCTGACTGGGAATCAAACTGATGACATTCACAGGCTGACGCTCATTCCACTGAGCCACACCAGCCAGAGCTACCTGTTTTAATATCTGTCATATGTATGGAGAATGAATTATAGGAGGACAAGTGAAGAGGTAGAGAAACCAATTAGAGGGTCAGGAAGACGAATATGGTGGCTCAGACTGTGGCAGAAGCTGTAGAGGTGGTAAGAAGTGGTGGGAATAGGTCTAGGTGTAGGGAGCAGAATAGGCAGGATTTGGTGGTAGAAGGAGTGTGGGAATTTGAGAAAGTTTTAAGAATCTAGATTTCTGCTTAAGACCATGTCTTGAGGTGGAGAAGCATGCTTTGGACAATTACTTGAGCTCAGTTTGGGCTACATTGGTTGGGACTGTCTATGAAACACCCACGTGGAAATGATATATAAGTGGTTGGATATATGATTCTGGAATGCAGAGTGGAGGTAGGGCAGCAGATTCAGGGTTCGTCAGCCGTGAAACTAAATGAGGTCCCTTTCAGAATGAATGGTGATAGAGAAAAGAGGGCTATGAAGACTAAGTCCTGGGCACTCCAATATTTAGAGATGATAAAAATGAAAGGGGCCCTGGATGGTGTGGCTCAGTGGATTGAGCACCAGCATGTGAACCAAATGGTTGCTGGTTCGATTCCCAGTCAGGACACATGCCTGGGTTGCAGGCCAAGTTTTCAGTTGAGGACATATGAAAAGGCAACCACACACTGATGTTTCCCTCCCTCTCTCTCTCCCTTCTTCTCTCTCTAAAAATAAGTAAAATAAAATCTCTCTTTTTTTTAATGTTGAAAAGGGCCCTGCAAAGCAGACTGAGAAGGAGTAACTAGCAAGATAGGAAAACCAGGAAAGTGTGGAGGGATCCCAAAAACAAAACGAAGAAAGTTTTTTAAGGAAGAATAAGTGATCAATGGCACAACTGGTGCTGAGAGTGCTAGTAAGTTGAGAATAAGTTGCCATTCATGTTGGTAACTTGGAGGGAACTAAGGACCATGAAAGAACAGTTTTGGTGAAGTGGTAGGGATGGAAGCTGGGTGGGAATAGGCTAAAGAATGAATGGATTAAAAAAAAAAAGAGTGAATGGGGAGTGAGACATTAAAACTGTGTAGACAATTCTTTCAAGAGTTATTTTAGTTGTTTTAGAGAGGAAGGTGGAAATAGTTCAATTTGAGACAAGTTGAATCTGAGGTGCCTTTAAGACATCCAGAGTGTCCAGTTAAGCATGGATATCAGGAGCAAAGTCTGGGCTGTACACAGATTTGTGTCATTCACTGAAACTCTGTGGGTTGATGAAATTGGAAGAAAAAAGGTTAAGGTGGTGAATAAAAACACATCTCAATAGGTGGGTAGCAGTTTGGCAGTTGAGGAAATTCCTGGCTACTTGCCTGATGTGAACTACTTAGCCTGGTCCTATTGTAGAGGACATAAAGCTGATCCATGGAGAACTTATGGGAAGACCTCTTGAAGTCCAAAGCTATGAGGGAATTAGGAGCTTTATGGTGAAAGTGAGTCTAAATGCACCCTAATAGTTGACTTTTTATGATCTGGAAACTGCATGAACAAGGTCATCTACAATAGCAAGATACAAAATAAACCACTCAAGTTTCAAAAAGATATACATCATAACACTATTTATGCAAAATTTAAAAAAAACATAAATCAATACCATGGAATGTTTATGAATATGGGCTATGTTATAAAATATAAAAGCAAAAATAAGAAAAATTTTCATCAACCACCAATGGAGTGAGTAGAAGAGGAATAAGATGGGGAGAATGTTAACTTTCTCCAATGTTTCTTTTCTTGTTTTCTTCTCTTTTCTTTCCATTCCTTTCCTTTCTTTCTTTTTAAAGGATCTAAGGTAAGTATAGCAAAAAAGTGAACATTTGTTAACTCTGGGTCATGTCTACATAGGTATTTATTATAATGGTACCAACTTTAATACATTGTTGTGAGGAATGAATTGTTCCATACAAATGACCTATTAGAATCAGCTATATATTTTTTCTGTATGTTTGAAAGTTTTCTAAATTAAAAGAAAATAATATTTCCATTCCATGGGGAAAAAAGCAACTATTAACTTCTGAGCAATTTCAACTCCCATAAGAATGATTGCTGTGCTAATTACTACCACAGTAAAATGGTATTCATTATGATCCAGACAATCTATCAGCTCCAATGCTGCAGTGTGAAATAGACAATACTGCAGATGCATAGAAAGGAAAATGCAACTAGCTAAACAGTGGACCCATCAGACCTTCCAGCTGGGCTTCTCTTGACCTTCTTACTATGTTCAACTGGAATTCAGACTACTGTAGTTACAGAAGCATCTCTGCCAGTGTAGATGATTGGTAATTGCAGGAACCTCTCTTCTGTGGATGAGGAGTACAAGTATTTTATGAGCAAGCAAGCCCAGGGCAGGCTCACCAGCAGCAGATTAGAGGGAACAGGCATATCCTCCAATGGGGGAAGAACCAGCTAACCTGTTTAGATATGTTGACTGGCTAACACAGGCTGGGAAATCCAAGGGGTAGGGATAGAGGCCAAAACAAAGTTGTAGGAATTATATGACCATAAACTATCAAAGCTGGAAGGGTCATTAGAGATCATCTAATCTTTTGATCTTTATGGGTTAGAAAACCAGGGCCCAGGGAGGGAACAGTGCTTGTCCAATGTTGCCTAACCACTGGGTGGCAGGTGTAGGAATAGAATTCACAGCTGCTAATTTTTCTATATGGTCTTTGTGTTCTTTTCTAGGGACTACTCTGCCTTCCTGGTCCTTCAAACCTTTCACCTGGAAAACAAGATTAACTGCTCTGGGATGGAGCTCCCTTCAAAATCTCTCTCTTCTCTGGAGCCCTCCCTTGAAAGCTTTGCCCAGGTTGGTCCAGGAGTGTAACCTGAACTTGTGAGAGCTTTCTTCTTCTTCTTCTTCTTCTTCTTCTTCTTCTTCTTCTTCTTCTTCTTCTTCTTCTTCTTCTTCTTCTTCTTCTTCTTCTTCTTCTTCGTCTTCTTCTTCTTCAAGATTTTATTTATTTTTTTTAGGGAGAGGGGAAGGGAGAGAGGCAGAGAGGGAGTGAGACATCAATGTATGGTTGCCCTTCACCTGCTTCCAGCTACGGATCTGGCTGGAGACCTGGCTTGCAACCTGGTTATGTGCCCTGGCTGGGGAATCAAACCAGTGACTTTTGGGTTTGCAAGCGGGCACCTTATCCACTGTGCTACCAGCCGGGGCTTGGGCTCTCTTCTTGTAGCTCACACTACTCGCATTAGCTGACAGAGGTACAAGTTTGAACTCTGGGTGGATGGACAATGGTCCTAACATGTGGCCAGGAAGGAGCCAGAATCTTCAGTCCTAAAATGATCAATTCAAGCATTGAAAGGCTGCCCGCAATGCATATGGAAGTAAGGGGTGAGGATGCAAGAACAAGCAAGAGAGGCCTCCCAAGGCCAAAAAGCAATAAAGTCTGACTGAGATAAATAGTTGGTAGGAGAAAATTGCCAAGCAGGCCAGAGAGGAGCACCAGGAAGACGCTAAAAGGATATGTTGGGGGTGAAGGGAGGGGTGGATGGAGACTGGAGGTAGTAAGTGAGTAAAGCCAGATGGTTATTTAATTATTCTAATTTCATCATTTGTCAGGAAAAAACCAGGTAGCTTACAAGGACACACGAGATAAGTTAAGGCAGCATAAGTTAAAAATAGAAAAACAAGGTGGGCAGAAATTGAAGCCAAAAATAATGGTAGAAATGCATATCATAAAAACCTCTGCTCCCCCAAAGAGGAGGCCCAAAAGTTGGCTCTAAGCTTTCTAGCAGCCTACAGGAAAGGGGAAACCTTGTTACACAATTCACAATATCCAGGAGGTAAAAACAAAGTCATTGCTCAGAAGGTTAACTGTTTTCAGTACTAAGATCAGACAGGAATTCCTCCCTTGGGGGTCCTCAGAGAGGATGCTATGGGACACAATGAACTACATCCTTGATGACATCCTTATATAGTAGTAGCAACAAGTTTCAAAGGGCTATTTTTCATAAGGACCCTCAGGATTAACTGCCTGTATCCCACTGCAGTCAGGCAATTAGAAGCTAAAAATAGTGTGTGAAGGTACAGAACAGTGTGTCTAGTATGTTTGCACTGATGGGAAAAATGATGGTTATATATAGGCATCCATATGCATAGAACTGCGGAAGAATAAATTGGTAACAACAGTTGTCTCCAGGGAGAGGAAGTGGGGGACTGTGACCTGGAATAGGACAGAGACTTCCTTTTCATCATATACCATTTTGTACTGCCTGGATTTTTGTTAACCATGTCTTATCTTTTCAATAAAAGCATTAGTTACTAAAATAATAATGACATTCCAAATTCAGGGGGATAATCTGTGTTTCATCCCTGAGCCACAGAAAGGCTGAGGATGTCTGAAGTTCTCCTTGATGTTTCAGGAAAGGAGAATAACAGTTATTGAGCAACCCCTGGGTGCTAAGGGCTTTCATTTCCAAAGCACATTTAATCCACACAATAATCCTGTGAGAGAAATCTACCTCATAGATCATCAACTCAGTTTCCTTGAAGAAAACACATAAGTTAAAGTGCTGCTTATTTTTCTTCCTGCTACTGATTTTTAGGAAAAGTGAGAAATTGGGAAGAAAACAAGCAGTCATGGGGAATCTAAGATAGCAGTTGTATGAAATACATTTATACTAAAAAATTACACAGCATTTATCTAAAATTCTAACTTAGCTGGGTGTCCAGTATTTTTTAACTTAAAAAAAATTGAGATATAACTGATATATAACATTATATTAGCTTCAGGTATACAATATAATAATTCGATGTATGTATGTATTGTGAAATAATCACTGCAGTAAGTCTAGTTAAAATCCAGCCAGTATTTTTTTTTTGTTTGTTTTTAAATCTACTATGCCAATATAAGACTTTTAATTTGTGCATTTATACCATGTTCATCAAATGTAGTTATTTGCTAGATATGCTGAAGACCAAGACCATCTTTTCATTGTTTGCTTCCTATTTGTTCTTTTTTGTTTGTTTGTTTCTTTGTTCTCCTTTTCCTAACTTCCTGTGGGTTACTTGTAGCATTTTTAGAATTCTATTTTAATTATGTATAGTGCTTTGGGGTGTTTGCATAACTCTTTATATAACTTTTCTAGTGGTTGCTCTGGATAATATATAGTATATACATAATATATCACAGCCTATTGGTGTTGACATTGTACCGATTTGAGTGAAATGTGGAAAACTTTTCTCCCTTATGTCCCTTTATACTCCCTCATTTATAATTTAACTTTTTCTCATATTCTTAACTTAAATATTACTTCTACAAACATTGAGAACTACAACAGACAGGGCTGTAAGTTTTGCTTTAACCATCTAACATAATTTATAAAACTCAAGAGAAGGAAAGCCTATTGTATTATCCATATTGTAGCTTACCATGTTCTTTCCTCTTTTCTGATGTTCCAACATTTGATATCTTCTTTTATCAGTTCTTTTCAGTGTAGAGAACTTCCTTTAGCTATTATTTCAGAGTAGGTATGCTGATGACAAATATACCTTAATTTTCCTTCATCTAAGAATGTCTTGATTCTTTCTTCTTCATTCAAGGTTATTTTAACTGGATTCTAGGTTGACAGTTATTTTCTTTCAGCAGTTCCTTTTGGCCCCCATGGTTCTGATGAGAAATCTGCTGTCTGAATTATTTTTCAGACAGAAGATTTCAGGTAAAAAAAAATCTGAATTATTTTTCCCTATAGGTAGGTTGTCATTTCTCTCTCCTTGCTTTTAAGATGTTTTCTCTTTGTATTTTATATGTGTGACTGTGGTGAGTTTTGGTATGGATTATTTTTGGGTTTATCCTGTTCGGAGTTTACTTCTTGAATCTGTTGGTTTATGTCTTCTGCAAAATTTAGGAAGTTTCTTAGGCATTATTTCTTCTGCTACCTTTTAAGCCCCATCCTCTGTCTTTCCTCCTTCCTCTTATTACAGTTGTACAAGTCCCTGAGATTCTGATTTTTCCCCTTCCATCTAATTTCTCTTACTGTTCAGAATGGGTCATGTCTATTGTTTTATCTTTAAGTTCACTGACACTCTCCTCTGGCCTCTGCACTCTGGTGTTTAGAACATGTGTTGGATTTTTGTATTTTTCAATTCCAAAATTTCCAACTGTCTCTTTATATTTCAATTTCTTTGCTGAAACTTTTTATATTTTTCATTTGTTTCAAATGTGTTTGTATTTGCTCATTGGAGCATTTTTATGATGATGGCTGCCTTAAAATCTTTGTCAGATAATTCTAACATCTGTTAAGCTAGTGTTGGCATCTATTGATGATCTTTTTTTTCAATCAATTTGAGATCTTCCTGGCTTTTAGAAAGAAGAGTAACTCTTTAAAGAGAAGTAATTTTTTATTGCACCTTGATCATTTGGGGTATTATAAGAATCTGGATCTTCTTTAAACCTGTTTTAGCCAGCCTCCTTAGATAACCTGCTGGTGGGAAAGAAGTGGGACATAGTCTGAAAACAGCCATATGAGAAGGAAGTCCAGGGTCCCCACTCAGCCTTGGTTGACAGCCAGAGATTGAGCAAGGGTGAGAGTTCAGGCTTCCCACCAGGTGCCCACTGAGAAGGGAGTGAGGTACCTCTACTGACACTATGGGGTAAGAGTCCTCTTTACCACTTATTGGTGATGAAAGCCCTAGCTTCATGTTAGGCCTTTTCTGAGACCACCATAGTTGGGTTTCTGGGAACTTCCTGGTGAGAATGGACATTGTGGCTTCCCACTAGGTCTTTGCTGGCATGGGGCAGGCATGGCAGGTTTTCTTTGTGGTGTTTGGTTGCTATAAAGTGATTATTGTCTGTAAGATTTCTGTAATTTAAAAAACAAGATTTTATTTATTTTTAGAGAGGGGAAGAAAGAGAGAAAGAGGGGGAGAAAAACATCAATATGTGGTTGCTTCTCATGTGCCCCCAACTAGGGACCAGGCCCACAAACCAGGCATGTGCCCTGACTGGGAATTGGACCTGCAACCCTTTGGTTCACATGCTGATGCTCAACCCACTGAGCCATACCAGCCAGGACTAAGCTTTCTATCTTTTGAACCTATCTCTTTCCTGCTCCTTTGCCTAGAGATAGGTGTATTTTGTTAGAGCATTTTTGTCTGTGCCTATTGGCATTTCTGGGTGGCTTGCCTCTCCAACACCCAGTCCAGGATAAATAAGGCAAAAAGAAAATGCAGGGAACTCACTGCTATGCTCTTTCTCAGATCCTTAGAACCCTAGTTGGTCTGTCTTCCTCTCTCCATATGTCTTGTTTTAAAAAATATGTAATGTTCAGTGTTGTTATTTGACACCATATGTTTTTATTTTTTAAATCTGACTACCCTATCCAGGATCCCTCTTACTAGTTGAAGCAGTGAAAATGACTTGGGAATTTTGGATGAATTTTCAAGCACAAGGAGTTAAACAATTAGAAGGTTCTGCTCACACACTTTATTAACTCAGAAAATTTTTATTTTTAAGGGAATTTAGCTGAATATCTAATTTACTTGCACACATTTCTGTTAATAAAGTTTTTACTAAGCCTCTAGAACCTTGGCAAACTTACCTCCCCATTTGCCATGACATTGAGTTTGTGTTAATGAGGCCCTCTGCTGTCTGCAGAGAGAAGGGCAACAGCATAAATCTAAAGGCTATAGCAAATTTCTCAGCAGTGGAACAAGGTGGATTGGGAGTCCATAAATTACTTTCTATTATGAGAGTAGCCAGCCAACCCCAAAACTTCGGGGAGCTATAATGCCTTAACACTGTTTAACTTTAAGATACTTCTTACAAAATATGTGTAGCAGCATGCTTTAAAAGATGACATTTATTTTCAACAGCTTTTTGGATAGTAATAAACTCTCCCTTTAGCCCACCAATTTCAGTACTGAGCCACCTTGGGGTTTCCTAAGGCAAGCCTGGGAAAAGGCAGCTGGCACCATTTGCTGAAGAGGGGAAAAGACTCACAGGGACCAAGCTAGTGCATGGAATTGTACCAGTCTAGGGCTCTCCAGGGACTTTACTCCAAAAAACTAAGAGGGAAGTAAAATAGTGTTAGAGCTGGAGGCAGGTAGACCTCAGCTTATGAAGAACAGCTGGCTTTCCCAGCAGCATTGCTTTCTGCTCCATGCAGTCCTTCACTGATGAAGAGTTCTCAGTAGGGCCATGAAGGAAGACAATGGGAGCTGACCTTTTTCCTGAGCAAGGGAAAGAAATCTCTCAAAAGGGACCATGTTGCATATTCACAGGAGGCCCTAAGAAGGACACTACAGCACAGCTACTCTCCCCACTGAAGCTTTCTCTCCCTCCCTCCAATCCATGAGACCAAAGTTACAATTGGTACAACTTCTTCTTGTTCCCCTGCAGGGAGGAAAGAAGAGAACAAAGATTGAATGCCAGGAACTATATCAGGTACTTTACATATTTTTTAAAATTCTAACCTGAGAATGTTTATTGATTTTAGAAAGGGAGGGAGGGAGGTAGTGAGGGGTATAGAGAGAGAGAGAGAGAGAGAGAGAGAGAGAGAGAGAGAGAGAGAATATCATGGATGTGAGAGAGAAACATTGATAGGTTGCTTCCCTGACAGTGGATTGAACCCACAATGAGGTATGTGCCTTGACCAGAAATCAAATGCAACCCTTTGGTGCATGAGATTATGCTCCAACTAACTGAGCCACTCGGCCAGAAGCAGGTACTTTACATAATTTATATCATTTAATATTCACAACAGTCCTAATGCTAGTAATGGTAATACCTACTATTGATTGAGGGTTGGCTTCTGTACCCAGCACCACTTAAAAAGTTCTCATTAGTTGTTTCATTTAATCTTCACAAAGCCAATGGCACTAGTAACACCTTTTCTTAGACTATATAGTGAAAAGTGATAGAACTTGGATTTGAACTCTGGTTTGACTCCAAAGCCCATGCTCTTAGTCATTACTCTGCACTTTTGGTAACTAATGAAGCCCAAATTTGAACCTGGATTTGTGAAGAACTTTCATACCTGAGGTGCCTACACAAGGAAATCAAATGGATAGAGTGTGTTTGCCAAAAACCATAGGCCCTCACTCAAGATTTCAACACCCTTCTGCTAGGTCAGCCAGGTAAGAGCTACTACACAAGTAGGAGCTACTCTAGTAGGGGAGTTGTGACTGAAAGGTGGTAAAAGAGGACTTCTGGGGTGCTGGTAATATTGTTCCTGGATGTGAAACATTCTCCCTAAGATCAGAAACAAGACAAGGCTGTCCACTCTCCACCACTTCTATTCAACATCATTTTGGAAGTTCTAGCCATAGCTATCAGAAAAGAAAACAGAATCAAAGGCATCCAAATTGGAAAGGAGGAAATCAAACTGTCATTATTTGCAGATGACATGATAGTGTACATACGAAGCCCGATAGAGTCCACTAAAAACTTACTCAACCTAATAAGCAAATTTAGCAAAATAGCTGGATATAAAGTCAATATCCAGAAATCAAAAGCATCTTTGTATACCAATAATGAAATATCAGATATAGAAGCTAGAAAACAAATCCTATTTACCACAGCAAGCAGAAAAATAAAGTACTTAGGAATAAACTTAACCAAGGAGGTAAAAGACCTTCTTGGTCTTATACTCAGGAAACTACAGGACACTGAAGAAAGAAATTAAGGAAGATACAAATAAATGGAAGCATATTACATGTTCATGGATGAGAATAATTAACATCACTAACATGTCCATACTACCCAAAGCAATCTATAAGTAATCCCTATTAAAATGCCAATGACATGTTTCACAGATCTAGAAAAAATACTTCAAAAATGTACATGGAGCCAAAAATGACCATAAATAGACACAGCAATCTTGAGAAAAAAGAACAAGGTAGGAGGAATCACAATACCAGACATTAAAAAAATACTACAAGGCTACTCTAATCAAAACAGTCTGGTACTGGCATTAGAATAGACATATAGATCAATGGAACAGAATAGAGAGCCCAAAAATAAACCCAGGGCTCTATGGTCAACTAATATTCAACAAAGCAGGAAGAAACATAAAATGGAGTAAAAACAGTCTCTTCAACAAGCAGTGTTGGGAGAACTGGATAGGGACATGCAAAACAATAAAACTAAACCACCAACTTATACCATACACCAGAATAAACTCAAGATGGATAAAAGACTTAAACATAGGCTGTGACACCATAAAAATCCTAGAAGAAAACATAGAAAGTAAAATTTCAGATATCCTATGCTGAAATATGTTTACTGATACTTCTCCAAGGGCAAAAGAAATGAACAAATAAACAAATGGGACTATATCAAATTGAAAAGTTTCTGTTCAGCAAAAGAAAACACATGCAAAATTAAAAGAGAACCAATGGCATGGGAAAACATATTTGCCAATGATACCTCAGACAAGTGTTTGATATCCAAGATACATAAAGAACTTATGCAACTCAACACCAGGGAGACAGAAAGCCCAATTAGAAAATGGGCAAAGGACCTGAACAGACACCTCTCTGAGGAGGCCATACAAAGGGCCCAAAGGCATATGAAAGAATGCTCAACATCACTAGCCATTAGAGGGATGCAAATTAAAACCACAAGGAGATACCACCTCACATCTGTCAGAATGGCCATCATCAACAAATCAACAAACAACAAGTGTTGGCGAGGATGTGGGGCAAAGGGAACCCTCGTGCAGTGTTGGTGGGAATGCAGGCTGGTGCAGCCACTGTGGAAAACAGTATGGAATCTACTTAAAAACTAAAAATGGAACTACCTTTTGATCCAGCAATTCCACTGATAGGATTATACCTGGATAACTCTTAAACATCAATTCGTAAGAATCTCTGTACACCTATGTTCATAGCAGCACTATTTACAATAGCCAAATGCTGGAAGCAACCTAAGTGCCCATCAATGGATGAATGGATCAAAAAACTTTGGTACATTTACACAGTGGAATACTACACAGCAGAAAGAAAGAAGGAACTCCTAACCTTTGCAACAACATGGATGGAACTAGAAAGTATTATGCTTAGTGAAATAAGCCAGTCAGTGAAAGACAAATACTGTATGATCTCACCCATTACAGGACATTCATGAACAAAACGAACAAACAAGCAAGCAAAACAGAACCAGAGACAAGAATACAAAGAATAGACCTTCAGTGGGCAAAGGGGAGGGGGAGGGGGGGTGTTGGGGTAAGGATGCAAAGAAGGGGAGGAGTTTAGTCAAGGAACTAGCATGGATGACCCATGGACATGAACAACAAGTCGGATTGGGAATGGGAAGGTTGGGAGAGAAGTAGTGGGGGAATGGGATGGATGTAATAGAACAACAATAAAATTAAATTTAAAAATATATATTGTTCCTGGATCTGGGCCTAGGTATGTTCAGTTTCTAAAAATTCATTGAGCTGGAAAATTATTATAATATGTACTTTTTAATATATTTTATGTCAACAAAATGTTTTGAGTCTGGGAAGTAGTAAATGTACCTTTGCCTATTCTTTCTGCTAAGTACCACCAAAAACTCTACAGTATATATATGAAACAACCATAGGAAACTATGAAAGATGGAGAGAAGGCCAATTGACTAGGGGTTTCAGACTCAAGGAACAACATGGTGGTGAGCTCCCCAGGTTTTCTTTTTGCCTCATGTATTCTAGACGTGGCTGAAGAAGCTGACAACCTGGAAACACCAATGGGTGCAGATAAAAAGGAAAACAGCAAAAGTTTAGGAAAGGGGCAACCTAGGAAGACAGAAAATGATAAATATTAAGCTCTCCACTGTAGCTAAACACAACAGGAAAAACAATGGCCCCATCCTCACCAGCAAAGGCCCTAATGGGAAGAAGAAACTTTAAGGATGTAAGGAGGCCCTGTCCGCAAGCTCACTGTCTACAACCCCTCCAATGAGTGTCAGAGCAGGCCCAGAAGGGAATTGGGATTTTCTTCCCAGCTGAGTTGTATCTTGGCCACCCTCATAGGTGTCAGTGGAGACCACATGGCTAGTTCAGGCTTCCACCTCTACTAGGCAGTTTTGAGGTGAGTCTTCCCTTCCTGGCTGGGTGGTGTCACAAGATCTAATAGGGAGCTAAGACTTTCACCATCACCCAGCAATAATGAGGCTACACCCTCCCTCCACTGTGGTGTCAGGGGAGGCCCTGTGTTGAACAGTAAATGAGGAACTCCTACTCCTCCTGGCCAGGAGGTGTATCAATGGAGGCCTAGTCGGGGCTGGAACTCCTATCCTCTCCTAACAGTAATAGGGAAGCTTTTAATTTGGTTGCCAACAGGGCTGAGTGAGGACCTATACTTTGACAACCCATGCCTGGAGCTGGTAGTTGGGTGGTGCCCCATCTCATCTTCCCCTGCTGGAGTGCTGTCAGAGGGAACCAGCTAAAAGAGAAGACTTAAATAAGATCTAAAAAGATTTGATAGACACTTTAGCAAAGAGGATATAAAGGATAGCAAATTAGCACATGAAAAAATGTTCAACATCATCAGCCATTAGGGAACACAAGTAAACCACATCGAGAGATCACTACCTATCTATCAGGATGCTGCAACAAAACCCAAAAACCAAAATAGCGACACCGCCAAAGGCTGGTTGGTGAGTATGAGGAGAAACTGGACTATCCATTCATTCACTCTCTACTCGTGGGACTGTAAAACAGCATGCCACTGTGAAAGCCAGTTAGGCAGTTTCTTTTTTTAAAAAAACTTAACATGCAACTACCGTTGCATGACTCAGCAAGAGCATTTTTGGGCATTTATTTCCGAGAAGTAAAAACTTACACAAATATTAGTACATCGATGTTCATAGCATTTTTATTCTTGATATCAGAAAACTGGAAACATGTATGTCCTTCAATGGGTGAGTGGTTACACAAACCATGGCACATATATACAATGAAATTCCATTCACACTAGAAAGGAACGAAGTATTGATATATGAGTATGCAACCTGGAAGAATCTCCAGAGAAGTACACTGAGGGGGGAAAAAAAAAGGCCAGTCCCCAATTACATGTTCCATGATTCTTGAAATGACAAAATTATGGAAATGAAAAACAGGTTAGTAACTGCCAAGGGTTAAGGAGGGACAAGGGTAGGAAGGAAGTGGCTGTGGCTATGCAAGGGCTACTGAAGGCTCCTTATGATAGTACTGCTTGTCTGTTCTGCATTGATTCTTCAAGATGTTACAATTGGGAGAAGCTGGGTAAAGGGCATATGAGACCTCTGTGTGTTATTTTTCACAACTGCATGTAAATCTGTACTTATCTCAAAGTAAATGTGTTAATTTAAATAAAGGATGCCCTGGCTGGTAGCACAGTGGATAAGGCGCCGGCCTGCGAACCCAAAGGTTGCTGGTTTGATTCCCCAGCCAGGGCACATAACCAAGTTGCAAACCAGGTCTCCAGCCAGGTCCATGGCTAGAGGCAGATGAAAGGCAACCATACACTGTTTCTCTCCCTCTCTCCCTTCCTTTCTCTGGAAATAATAAATAAAATCTTTAAAAAAATAAAATAAACAAAGGCATAGCGACTTTCTGTTCTATTCTCTGAAGCCCTCGCCCCCTTTTTCAGCAAGTCCCCCTGATTGCCATCCTGTATCTGGGTTGCTGATGTAGCCTTCCAAGTCTGACCTTGGACCCTGTTAAACTGTTACCGTAGATTTTCTTTACTAAACCTGCTGCTGCTGCTCTTGCTTCACTCATGCGTACCTTCCAAATGTATCAAAAATAATCCTTGTTGTGATAGGGTGGCAGATTATAGGTTAAGACAATTTACACACATTTTCCAAATTGTCTATAATGCTGTTGTAAACTGTCTATAGTTTTAAAAAGACCCACATCTCTCTTTCCCTATTTTTTAGAACCTTCTTGGTTGGCTTCTATTTACCTTTCTCCTTTAGGTAACCTACAACCCAGATTTTCATCTTGCGCATTTAAAACCCTTGTGCCTATCTTTATTCTTCCCCATTTTTGCTCCCATTCCACAACCTCTTGCACTTCACCTTGTCCTTTGGATTCAAACATCCAGGATACATAAGGTGGGCCAAGTTTACAGCATCACTGTTTCATGACTATCTGGAGAGAGAATATTTGCAAAAATGTATTGATGACTTCAATTTCTCCACTGGTTGCAATGGCTGCTGGTTAAGTCCTCCTGATGAGGTCCCCTAGACAACTTAAATTCAGTAGTTTCTCAATTGAACTTGAGCATCATCTCTAATACTCTAGCTAGCATCCATCAGGCACTCAAGTCAGGAAAATGGAAGTTGTCTTGTATTTCCCCTTCTCCCTTAATCCCTCCATCAACACATCAGCAAGTTCTGTTGCATTGTCCTCCAAAATATATTGCGTATTGGTCCCTTCACCAGCCACCTCTCTTGTCTTGGCTACCCTCATCTCACTCTTGAACAATGGCATGGCTTACTAATTGAACTCTTTCTTCACTCTTGCCCCCACCCAATCTATGCTTCACATTATTTCCTATCTATTATTTTAACTGTGTGCATCTGGCCCTGTCAGTACCCTGCTTAAAACCCTCACTGGTACCTCTTTGCTCCCAGAATAAAATTCAAATTCCTTAGTGTGTCTTATAAGTAGGGTGCTATATGATAGGATTACCATATCCCCCAAACCAGGACACTTTTGAGTGAAGGGGTGCTACTAACTATGCTGGGATATTACTTGCATGATCATTCTACTTCTAAGCTCCTTCATGATCTGGTCTCACCAGCCCCCTTCCTCATCACAGCTCTTTGTACGCTCCCCTACCTCACTCCCCATACACATATACACCCCTCACACATACACGTACATTCTTTTGGCTGTCCAGGTAAGCACATGCTATTCTGTTTGCCTGAAACACCCTTCTCTCCATTCTACCTTTGGCTAACTTCTAATCAACTGCTTCAAGAGTAAAATTTTCCTCCAGGAAGCCTTTCATGACTCCCAATACTAGCTTCGTGTGCCCCCATCAGGTGTTGCTTTTCTCTCATCATAGTCCTTATCACAGCAAGTTGTAGTGTCCCGTTTCTTCCTCTAGATGAAAGTACCTCAGATTATACGCTTATACTTTGTACACTTTCCCTCTGCTAAATGAGTGGGAACTAGCCACCATGTTGTCACCCTGGCTGCTGGGGTATGCATAAAACGGGAAAGAGGTGACCTGCAGGACTGCCACTTATCCCACTCCTCAAACCCCAAGCTTTTCTCTAGGCATCCTGGCCTTCCGCTCTCTTCTTGGCTCTCCCTAGGAGTGGCTGGGTAACAGTAACAGGCCCCATGGGCTAGAGAGTGGATGCAAGAAAGGGACTGGAAGTGTCCTCAGTCAGGCTTCAACCACTGGGCAGTCCTTCTCTGGATGCTCCTCCCCTACCTTGCTGCAGCCTCAATGTGTCATCGGAGGCCCTATCCCTCAAACTTTGAGGGTGATAACTACAGTTGGGCTTTGTGCCTCAAGGCTAATTTGTATGATGGAGGTCAAAAACCTCTGTTCAGTGTATTGTCTAAGCAAAATGAATTGAGCAAGTCTGGCTGCCCTGTTTTGTTTTATATTCAAACTCTGAATCAAAACCACAACATGTGAGCTCATGGAATATATGGGTGAAGTAACAAGACCCAGCTGCTGTAGCAAGTGAACAATTTAGTGTGGCTATGGAATCTTGAAAAATATAAACATTGAGCCAGTTGAAAAAACAAAGCAAGGCAGACAGGATTGGGAATAAGGCCTGCTGCTGTCACACTGCAGTTTCAGATATTTTTGCTTCAAAAAACGAGCTTCCTCTTCTGTATTTAATTCTATAGTTGCTAAATGGACTATTGGAGAAAATATATTAGGGAAACAAGCTCAGGAAAGGGAAAAGATGGAAGAACCTGACTCAGGTGACCAGTGGAAATCCTCTGGTTTCCCTTCGGTCATGAGGTAGGGACAGCAGGCTGTCATGGAGGAGCAAACAATAGGCCAACAGTAAAGAGGATCACACCCACATGGATTCAGCAAGAACAAGGAGCCAGCCAGGTTTCTGAGGCTCTGGGGCTGGTATGGTTACCAAGGGATGGGATGGAAAAAACTACTGTACCCCTCATGTCTCTCCTTCCCTTTCACTCCCACAAGAAAATACCCAAGGGAATATCCTCTAAGAACAAAAGGCCTAAGAAGCTTCATGTCAATTATTTACTTAGGAATATCAAAGGCTAAGGGCATCCAGGATTCAGAACAGAGCAGTGCAGGAGAGAGGAATGGAAGGTGGTAGTCAGGAAGTATCTTTTTCATGGCTGTCATTTCTGAGACAAAAAAGCAGTCTCAGGAAGTGGGAGACAGCAGAAATTTGCCCAGCCCCTGCAAGCTCTGCACTTGACAGTCTCGGAGGCCAAGTAGAGCAGCAACTGAACCACCATTACCAAAGGTCTTCTGGTCAAATTAACTTCCTGAAACTTCAAGAAAAAGACCATCTTTTCTTCATATTACTTCGTATATCTCTTACCCTATTTGATTCCACACTCAAAATAAATGGTAACCCCTTCCCCCAACCGAATATACCAAACATGATTGCAAGTCACTTTCCTGTTTCTCTCTTATGACCAACTCTGAGAAACTAAATTGCCACTACAATTTTCTTCAGATTTGGTAACTAATTACCTGGTCTTACTTTTTAAAGAAATTTTATTGTTGTTGTATTACATCCATCCCCTTTTTGCTCCCCTCTGTCCCCCTCCCCACCCACCCATTCCCCTCAAAGTCAATCCCACTGGTCTTACTTGATTTAATATTGGCCCTTATGTTTAATCTTATCCCTAAATTAACAGATTTTTAAAGACTTTTTTAATACAGGTTTTTTCTTAACACTCTTAAGGTCCTCTGAAGCAGCTGACATCACCCACCCCAGCAGAAACATCCCAGAAAGGGCAACCTGAGAATTAGTGGCAAGGCCTGATCCTAACATACCTGTGTAGTACATGTACTTAGTACAAGGGATCTGAATGTGCCCATTAACAACTTAGCTCCCCTGCAGTTGTCCCACAAAAACCTAGACTTTGAAAAAGATGATTTAGAAGAAATGCTTGAACCAAAACTCTATGAAACACTGAACTTCATCCATCATAATTTGGAAGGGCATTTGCTTCACTATTACAGTCTCAGACTGATGAAAAGTTCTACCAGGGAAAAGCAGGTACCTAAATACATAAGCAGAAAAGTAAAGCAGGAGGGTAAATCTTTAGCTCTAGCACTGTTTGCCTTTAAACTATGACTGTTATAACAAAAGCTACCTGTTTCAGAAGCAGTGTCCAGGAGCCAGTGAATAATTCTGAGGGGTGGAAGACTGACATGCATGTTTTTGAATAATCATGTGCAAAAGGCTACAAATAATTAACAGGCACATGATTGGTCAATCCTGTCTGGAAATGAAGTGTGACTTAACTGCTGTATGTGTTCCCACCCCATGGTTATGTTCATTCTAATCTTCCCTTCTCCCGTTTGTAGCTATTAAGAGGATGTATAGATGACCCTGGTAACCTGTTACCACATGATATTGAGGATTCCAAAAACACATCACCCTCCTATAACAGAACCTGTTTTAGTTGTTTATACACTAAATGACTAATAGTGCAAAAGGCCTTGTTAAGGGCGATAAAAGCAAACCCTCTGCAAAGGCACAAAGGGAAACAAGAGGCAGAGGAACCCCCAGGGCTCAGGGCTCCAGAAGCCAATCAATTGAAGCATCTGGCTAAAAGGTTGGACCTTCAAACTAAATAAAGGATTACTGGTTGGCTCCATTTCCTGACTAAATAAAATGGGCTCTTTTCACAAATAGGGCACTTACTCCCTCAGTAGTCTCTAGTCTAAATGGTGGGCCCTCAGCAGTAGTGCAGAGCTTTCTTCCTTTATCCTCACTTCAGGAGTTAGTGGAGAGTGCCACAAAGAAACCAGACTCCTTTCCCAAGGCCTCTTCTCTTTCCGCTACAATAGAGAGAGCTACTCAGAAGGTGGTGAGAGGGCAGGTCAATGGAGAGACAATGCTTTCTTAATGAACTTCATGCTTTTCCTATGATTCTGATAACCCTCAGGTTAAGGACTACGTAAAATGGGAAAGCTAAAATAAACCCTTTAGCAGAAAATGCTTCTATTCCAATCTGTAAAAGGCTAACAGCCCCAACTTAAGATGAAATAAAATTTTTATTAAGGCATTGGCTTGGGGACTTGATGAGCTTAGCCTTGGTCTAACTGATCTTTTCTCTGGTTCTAAGGGTAGGAGGTGAAGGAATGTGAAATACAACATGGTTATGCTTTTTACTCAGAAGCAATCATAAAGCTTTCCCGGGTAGTTTCAACTCCACTCTCATTGCAATTCTATTCACCTTTGGTGTTGCCTCCTCACATCCCAACAGGTCTGTTCCTGCTCCTGTTTCCAGTGAAAAATCAACTTGCCATCTAGGACACTTAGGTCTCTTCCACTGGAGAAAATAAGAATGGCCTTGGAGCTGATTAGGGAACTTGGCTGAATGTCACAAGAAATTGAATACTGACCTTCCCACAGGCATAGGAATCAAAGATGGGGACTGAGAGCCTTTTTTGAATGACCTCAAAACCTCATCCAAGGAACTGGATTACTGAAGGGTGCCCACGTAGAGGCTTTATGTCAAAATATTGTGACATGTCAAACCTGGACCAACTGATTCAAAACTTTAGGAAATAGTATAATCAGCAAGTTATGGCATGGATGCTCCACATCAGCTTCTCCCAGAGTGAAGACTTTGGGTGAACAGAGGGCTAGAGTCATGGCTCACGTTGCTCCCTTCTGAATCATTTTTTCAAAATATTCTTTGTAAAGTAGGCATCCTGATATTCAATAGAAATCAAATACAAAGGAAACAAAACCAGAACCAGGATAAGTGAGCATTTTTTCATAAAGTTCCAGAAGTATGTAGCTTCTCAAAATAAAAGAATGCCCTTATTTGATGATATACAAAGAAACTCACTTAAATTTTTGGAATGTATAATTCATTCTTAATTTTTGCACACTTACCTTCTCCAAAAAGTTTTTATTTAGATGGGCTAAGATTAAATACCAAATGTGTGTAAACTATTAATGTAGAAAAACTTTTACTGTGTTTGGCAAAATTATTTCAAAATAAGTAAATTACAGAATCATTCTCTTCTATTAAGAAAAGACCTAATTACTATCCCCTGGGATAAGAACCAGAGATCCAGCAGGCATTACACTTGAGGTATAATGCACAGAATTACTATATATATGTAACTCTACATAAACCTGAGACATCCTAAGGTCTAACAGCTAAATAAAATTGCTGCCAGTGTCTCCTCTTGGCTTAACAATGAAGCTAATAATTTGTATATAAAGAATAAAAACTCTCATTGGGCAGCAAGGCACCTAAACCAAACCTTTGGCAGATAAAGCAGTACAGATATGATATAAACCATGATTACACACACAGATACTTTATTAGTTTCTTCTACAAGAGCTAGTAACATCAATCTTTTTAACAGAAAGCTCAAGTTATTTGAGAGGCCAAAAGATTCAAGGAAAGATGAAAATTAAATACTTAAATTAATCTAAAGGCACTATAATACCACCTAGAACCTTCTACCACAGTGGTAGTGAGCTAAGGAAGATTAAGCTAGAGCAAAATAATCTCATGTAAATGTTAAACAATACATAACAAAAGTGAGGTTTGCATTCCAGAAGACTATGGTATAAGATGATTTGGGCCCAAAAAGGTATTTGGCCAGGAAAAGTTTAAGGTGGTTGAAGGTCAAACCAAATGAAAAAGGAACAGATACAAAAGAGACTAAGCAATAGTTCCCTAGCAGAGGATGATGTATCAAGCTTTTTTCCTCCCAAGAAGCATCTGCTGCATTGTGCACCGCCTTCCCTCAGACCTCCATCTGACAGCTGGATTCTGGGCTGCTTAGGGCTCTTGTTACAATTTAATATAGACTGTAGGGAACATGTCACATATTACAAGGGTAGGGAAATTGGGCTGGCTTTGTTAGTAATTTTGAACCTAGGAAACACTGAAGCATTTACGTGAAAGTAGTCTGAGCTTCCCCGATCACATAAATGTCCCTTCACAACACCCTTCAAAGTCTGAAATTCTGCAGCAGCTGAGCTACACTGAAAGCTGAAAGGCTCACAAAATCAAAGAAGGCAGAATGAGACAATGCAGGTAGGAAATCCAAGCAGTTAAGTCACAAGCTATCTTTCCCTAATTTTGGAGAAACATTAATGTACCTGGAATGGGATACAGAAAGCTACTGGAACAAGCTGGGTCTTCTGAATTTTTCATTGAACACCAAGGAAAAACAAGGGTCGGGGTTCACTTTATTTTTTTAAAAGCCTCAAAAGTTATTCTATTATAAAGGGACATGGCTAAACAGGTAGGAAACAGATTCCCCATTGTGAGTTCTCCTGATGGCTTCTGCAAGGATCATGGAGATGTCAATCACCTAGGAAAACATGAAAAACACCAGGTTAGTATCATATAGACAGAGGTCAATTTGCAGACACTGATGAGCATCATAATAACAGTCCTTCCTCTTAAGATTGCTGCACTATGCTGTTTCCTCTCATGAACCTGCATTCAGCTATTCTTCATAACATTTTTACTATAACCACATAGGACAGAGTTAAAATATTAATCAAGGAAAATTTGACTCAGATTCATCAAGATGGTGGTAGGCTGACATTTAAAATTTTTTTAGGAATGAATATTTAAGCTGAAAAAAACAACAACCTTAAGATCAACCCTCCAGGTCTACATACTTCAGAAAGCTAATGGATACTTATATACATCTTAAATTAAACAAAGGCCTTCCTGTTTAGTGCAACAGCATTCCAACTTGAGTGCTTAACAATTACTTGGGGAATTACTTGTAAGTAGTGGCACCAGGACCTCTGGTTTTATAGGTCCTTGATGGAGCAAAGGAATCTGCATCTTAATAAGAACACTAGGTAATTAACTTAGTTTGATTCCAGAGCAACTTTAAGAACAACTGGAGTTCTAAGGAATGTATTATCAGTGTAAAGGTTTCACATCATGTCTGGAGGGGCCAAAAGCTAAGAGTGACACACATACAAACTATAAAATACAGACTTGCAAACTTGAGTGAGCATCACGATCACTGGAATGCCTATTAAAATGTAGACTCCTAGGCTCCAACCTCCAGAGATTCTGCAGTTCAGGAGCCTGAGTTTTTAGACATGCAATTTTTAACTTTTGGATCACAAATCCTAATGACAGACTAAACTCTTGAGTTCAAAGGAGGAAATCTAGTAATTGAACATATATAATCACCTCCTGAATACTTACTGGAGTTTTGTTTTGTAAAACTTTCATCCTCACCTGTATTTTGGAGCAATGCTTCATCTTATCCTCCTGAGGTATTGTGTTGGTGACCACTACTGCTTCAAAGCATGCATTGTTAATTCGAGAAATGGCCGGGCCAGAGAAGATTCCATGAGTCAAGATAGCATAAACTCTGGTGGCTCCAGCTGAAAGAAGCCTATAGGAAAATGCAGAGTTGGTTTTGATTAATCTTACTTGACTTAGGAAGGAGAACCTGACTTAGGAAGAAGTGTATTATTAGTCATCTTGGGTGCCATACCCAGATTGGGTGGCTTAAACAGAATTTTATTTCTTATAGTTCTGGTGGTTGCAAAGTATAAGATCAAGGTGGCAGCAAGGCAGGTTTCATTCTCAGGTCTCTTAGTTTATTAGTGGCTGCCATCTCACTGAATGTTCACATGACCTCTTTGACTTCTTTGACCTCCACATGCAAGGAGGAGGAGTGGGAAGCAAGCTCTCTGGTCTCTTCTTATAATGGTACTAATTTCATCATAAAGACCCCACCCTCATGACTTCATCTAAACCTAAGTATCTCCCAAAGATCCCATCTCCAAATGCCATCACACTGGGGGTTAGAGGTTTTTGTTTTTTTTTCTTTTAAAGGATTTTCCTTATTTATTTTTAGAAAGGGGAAGGATCGGAGAAAGAGGGAGAGAAACATCAGTGTGTAGTTGCCTTTCATGTGCCCCCAACTGGGGACCTGCCCACAACCCAGGCATGTGCCCTGACTGGGAATAAAACTGGTGACCCTTTGGTTATCAGGCTGGCACTCAATCCACTGAGCCACGCCAGCCAGGGTAAGAGATTAGGATTTTAAAGCACAAAATTTTAGGGGGCCACATTCGGTCCTTACAGGGAGAGAGAACCAGACTAAGAATTTATCAACAGTTCTGGATTCATACAAAAGGACTGTGGCAGAACATTGCACTCAGCACAATCCATCAGCTCTCCTTTCTGGGCACATAGCTAGACTACATTTTCCAGCCTCACCTAGTTAGCTGTAGCCATGTGACTTTAATACTGGCTATCAAAATGTGGGCAGCTACAATATACATGACTTCTTGGCTGAGCTTATAAAAATCTTCCATGGGTAACCCTGGCTGGGTGCTCAGTTGGTTGGAGCACTGTACCACAGAACAAAGCTTGAAGGCTTCATCCCTGATCAGGGTGTATGCAGGAGGCAACTGATTAATGTTTCTCTCTGACATCAATATTTCTCTCTGTCTAAAATCTGTAACACATATCCTTGTCAGCTGCATGGCAGAGTGTGCCACAAGTGTCAGCCATGTCATCCACTAGAATGGCCACCCAATGCTTCACATCTCCCACCAGTAACCATGTGGTCTACTCGCACGAGGATTTAAAAAAAAAAATCTTCCATAGGTAATCAATCTCCCATGCTCCCCTTCTGGCTGGCTCAAATGGAAATGTCTTTCAAAGTAATCTTGGAAGCTACATATTAAAGATGCAGTGCCACATGACTGAAAGAGAAATACTCACATTGAATGAAAAAGAAACTTTATCATGTTAAGCCACTGACATTTTAGGGAGTTGATCTATTTTAGCAATTAGCATTAACTTACTAATACAAGAGACAAAAGGAAGTTTATGAATATATACTCCAAGACCAAAATCAGGACTCATCTAGGACACAAATATTTTAGCACCCATTATATGCCAGGCCCTGTGCAAGGCATACTCAGAGTTAAAAAAAAAAAAAAGTTATGACAGACAATGCTATCCCTAGCAGCTTGGACTGTACATAATGAGGAGTCACTTAAGGTTTTAAAGATGAGAAGTGGTAGGATCAAATGTTTGTTTTAGGAAGATTAGCAAGTAGCAAGGCAATGTGAAAGGTGATAAGAGACTGGTGACTGGTAGCAGAGTGAACAGAGGGAAAGCAATTTAGAACAGGCAAGAGATGAGATGTAATATGAATGAAGGTAGTAGCAGCTAAAGTGAACAATTAAGAGGTAAGACCAGGGTTTCCAACTTATGTAAAATATAAATCTGAGAATATATTTCTGCCTGCCCAGGCCTATAGATTTCTACTTTAATTCACTAAAACAACAAACAAACAGAAACAATCAAAAGTATTCAGAGCAATGGCAAAATTTTGGAAATGTGGTGATAGTTGAAGTATGCACTACATATGATATATGCACTATATATATGAATGTAACTATATCATTGAATTGTACACTTAAAATGGACAATGCTATGTTTTATATAATTTTGCACAATAAAACGATTTTAAAAAACCACTAAGGAAATCTGGGTAGGGGGAAGAGTACTCACCAATTTATATATATTGAAATTCAAGCCTAGGGTGATGAAAAATGCCCAAAGCTAGTTATCATTCCCCTATTCAATTCTAAAAAGAATCACCAGGCTTACAGCATTCAGATTACAGTCAGCTTTTTACTTCCAACCACAGGCTCCACCACTCGGCACTCACTTGTCAGCTGCATGGCAGATTGTGCCACAAGTGTCAGCCATGTCATCCACTAGAATGGCCACCCGATCCTTCACGTCTCCCACTAGCACCATGCGGTCTACTTCATTGGCCTTCTTTCGTTCTTTGTGAATCAAGGCAAAGTCAACATTCAACCGGTCTGCAATAGAGGTAACTCTGCAAAACAGGATATTTGCAGTTGAAAACTGATTATGTGTGGCTCTTAAGACAAAAGTAAATGGACTAAAGAATAGGTTTGTTTTCTGGTGGAGAATACTCCTTTAAACTACAGTTCCTGGAGCTGGAAGAAAGCAATTGATTTACTGATATTACAAACTGGATTTTATAAACTAACATCTACAAATCCTGAGAGTAGTTTATAAATGAATCAGTCAACCTTAAATGCATTTTGGGTTATAGTAGAGGCTAGAAAGATGTTCTGACCAGTTCCAGGAAGTAGTATAATGTTAAGCCACATTCATTTAATGGATTTGCAGCAGAAGGGGAGAGAGAAGACTTGGTTAACTAATGCCAGAAGTGTAAACTGTCCCAATTTGACATGTGGATGTGATGAGAAGTGACTGAACCTGACTGACGGACACCAGTACTCAGCCTATCCCAATGCCCGTGCCCTGATTACACTATTCTCAGTGATCCACAAACTGCCAATGTCAACTGTACCTGGACACCAAGCTTGGCAATTCCTTTAACAACTTCTAAAAAGAAAGTTACATACAATCTAACCAGGCAAACTTGTCATCTTGCTGTAAAGCTAAAGTATCTCCAAATCAAAATAGGATTCTTTTGTTAATTGTAAGATAATAAAAACCAGACAAAAATGTGGAATGGAAATCAAATCTGTCTGGTGGCAAAATATACCTTATGATTCACTCAAAGAGAAATCCATTCAGTGTAAATGACAGTGTGCTGCCCCAGTGACATGTATATCCATGTTCCATTGTGCCATCCTCATCATGAGTGATGAGGTCTGTACTTTTTTTTTAAGATTTTTTTTTATTTCATTATTTCTAGAAAGATGGGAAGGGAGAGAGGCAGAGAAGAAGAGAGACATCAATGTATGGTTGCCTTTCACCTGCCTCCAGCTACAGACCTGACTAGAGACCTGGTTTGCAACCTGATTATGTGCCCTGGCTGGGGAATCGAACCTGCGACCTTTGGGTTCTCAGGCCAGCACCTTACCCACTGTGCTACCAGCCAGGGCTATACTTTTATTTTAATGTACTGATGCAACCAGGGATTATGCTGTTTCCCTTTTGATGATGGTCACATATCAGTTTTTGCTAGATATGGGAGAACTTGTAACCATATAATAGAGAACACGACATTTCAACTACAGCTGGGCAACATTTACCCCCTGACCTAAATGACCCACACCCTGTGCTCATTTTACTATTACTGCCTAGGTACAGAACATCAAGACTAACAATTTGCTTGGAATGATCCAAGGCAAATACATGATCAATTAGATCAAGCATCCCAAATTATTCATACAAAATAGCCAACAAACTCAGTGATTAACAGCAGAAAGGAATAGAAAAAGTCATTCCTTATGCCCTTGCAGGGGAGAACTATGGTGCAACTCATAACTACACAGGGATCCATCCCTCCCTACTCCAAAAAAAAAAAAAAAAAATCTTGCCAACACACAAGTGATAACTACTCACTTTGAAAATCCTCCATCACTATAAAAGATTATAAACAAACAAAAAAACATGTAGCAGTAAGTCATCTATTGATACTAAACTGTACCCAACTTTGGAAAGAAAATCCTGCTTGGTTATTTTATTTCAAATGTGACTATTTTATAAGTCCCATGGTAAGATGTGAAAGCAATGCACAACAAATTAAGACAAGTATGACACCATCAGGGGATTTTTTTAGGGTCTATCTCTGGTATTACAGATGATAACTGGTGATTACATGAACCTGACAAAGCCAGATATCTGGCTGAATAACAAAACTCCAGTTCTCAGCTTGTCAGTGCTGTTGAAGTAATTGAAATAAAGAACTTGTAGAGAAATAGTCATTGAAATTTTGAATGGCTTTTAATAAGATCTGAACTTATTTTTCCTAATCGTCTGTGTTTTGTAGCTGTTCATTCTGTTTCCACAAGAGCATGTGTCATACTTTTGAATGCATGTACTAATGAGTGACCCACTAAGGAAATTAAAAGCTCTAGTTGGTGCCATATGAGCTGTAAAGCACTACAACTGGCAATCCCTGGCAGTTTCTTGCAAATGTTAAAGGCTTGAGTTTAAATAAAATCACCACACTTAATCTTCATTCCCACTTAATACTTTTATCCAAAGGATTGAAATAGTCTAACCAACAACAGCACTAAGAAGTGTGTAAAAGCTTACTTGTCCATTATTATGTGGTTTGACAGCAGGTGCCACTCACCACAAAACCATATTTCCCCCCATTTTAAAAAAGATTTTTATTCATTATTTTTATAGAGAAGGGCAGGGAAGGAGGAAGAAAGGGAGAGAAACATCAATGTATGGTTGCCTTTTACTTGCCTCCAGGTGGGGACCTGGCTGGAGACCTGGCTTGCAACCTGGTTATGTGCCTTGGCTAGGAATCAAACCAGCAACCCTTGGGTTTGTGGGCTGGGGCCAATCTCCTCCCATTTTTTCCCCTCCCATTTTTTATAGGCTTCTATTGGTGTTGCTAGTTCCAAGTGTGAAGGTACTAACAGGCCCACAATATCAGACTATCTAGGGTTCCTCTGCTGCTGTCTTGTCTTTCAGGTAGTGACTTAGATCAGGAAGAGGAGTAAAACTAGATCCAGCATATGTCCCAGCTATCAGTATATCCATTGTGAAGTACTTAAAATTGTCACTTAGATTTAAAAAACATCACTTTCTGACAATAGTCTGAAAGATTTCCCCAGTACATTGATTTTTATTTTATTTCTCCCAATACATTGAGAATAATACAAATTTCAACCGTACCTCTTAGCTCCCCCAGCATCGGGTGAGACAATAGTGCAGTTCCTCCACTCAGAGATATTCTCCCTTATCCACTTCAGGACAGCTGGTTCTGCATACAAATTATCCACAGGGATATCAAAAAATCCCTGTAGGAAGGAGCTGGGTCAGTTTTGCTTTATTTGCCTTCTCTTCCATTTATTTGTTTACTTTTATTGAATGAATTTGACATGTAACATTGTGTGAATCTAAGGTATACCTTTCTATTTTATTTATGAATAACTAACAAAGAGAATAGTGGCTTGCCCAAAGAATACCTTACTGCAACATTCAGGCTGGTCGGAAGGTATGTCCAGTGTGAGAGACTGTACAAATGGCCTCTTCGAATTCAGGCTGTGGAAGAGAGCCCAGCCACAATGGGCAAAACCAGCTATCAGTTAAAACACAACTGATCACAGGCACATGAGTGAGCCCTTTAGACAAATGGCCAAGTTCAGCTTAGATCAGAACTACCCAGCCAACGTGCATATTCATGAGATAATAAAATCTACTGCTTTATGCTAGGAAGCAAAGGCTAATTGGTAAACCATTTAGAGGTGCTACAGTATATGAACTTAGTATAAGGTATTTATAATAAATTGTCACAAAGAGTAACTAGAAGCCAGATCTGTGTTCTAATGTTAATTGCTACAGATTCACTGTGTTGTTCAACTAATTTGTTCCTCTTCTACAAAATGGGTATAATCACCTGTCCTATATATCTCACTGGATTATCATAAGCCTCTAATTATAATGATCTGAATTTCTCTTTAATATGTATAAAAAGTATTGACATAAGATAGTATTCTGTTCCCTTTACCCTGGATTTATGCTAGACAGTGGATTCCAATATCTGTTGCTCTAAATTTAATGACAATAACAATTTTCATTTATATGGTAACTGTCATGAACTAGGCATTATACTGTGAATTTAATATATTACTTAATAGTCACAATAGCAAAGCAGTATAAGTTCAGAGAAATTAAATAACCTGCCTGACATTACAAAAGTAATCAGCATTAGAGCCAGTATTTGAAATAGGTTTAATCCCAAAGCCAACACTGTTGCCAGAATACACGACTGCTTCCCTTTCCAATGACTCCCAAATGACTAAGAACATGAACAAAGCTCAATGTAGGGATGTTTAAAATGTTGCCAATGTCTAGTTTATTTGAGCTGTACTTGGGTAATATTTTGCTCTCTTCAGTCTTCAGCATTATCAGTCCTCCTCCATTTCTAACCCTTCAAAACCTCTAAACTAATGTTTAGCTTCTGTTGATACCTGAATTTGAGAAGCATGAAGGTCCATGGTGATAATGTGATCTGCACCTGCTACGGAGAGCATATTTGCAACAAGCTTGGCTGAGATTGGAGCCCGGCTCTAAACAGAGACAAAGGGGGAAAAAAAGCCAATTTGAGAAGTAATTCATTTACACAAAAAACATTTACTTTTTATGTACCTACTATATTTAAGGCACTCTCCTCCTATAGGAAGTTCAAAGAAAGGGACATGGCTACTGACTTTGAGCCAATCACAATCTAGTACAAATATGAAGTGGACTGTCACTTTTCCAACTCAGGATACATATTACATGACAGAAAATACCTCTCTACATTCCATTTTCTTAATATACATATTTTCAGCCTAGTCAAGTGTTTCCAATGCTCAATTTAAATTAGGCATTTAATCTTTTCAAAACAATTTTATTAAAATCTCTTAACACATACATACTCAAACCTGTATAACATCTAACATGTCATCCTATAGTTTATTTTTAAAATTACCCTTACTCATCTAAAGGTCAACCTTCCAGCAAACTCAACCCTTTAAATAACAGGTAAATACACCTGCTGAACTGTAAATGACAAAGTCCATACCCCTTTACTCTATACTCCGTAGGAGTACCATACTCTATTGGTATAAAAATACTTGGCCTTCTCCCATGCATTGTACATACATTATTCTGGGAACTGATTATAATAGACAAAACAGACCTACAAAGTTTTATGTATATACCCAATTCTCTAATTTACCAGATAAATAAGGCAAGTGGTATGTGTGTGTGTAAGGAGGCCAAGTACTCATGTAACAGATTCCAAGTTTTATGAAAAGGTCATGACTTTAACACCATATGGGTTCCAGAGGATCTACAATAGCTTAAAAAATATTCTACTCCATGGGAGCTGCTGTTTAGTCTTATTGATATAATTAAATAACAGCAGTGAGCTAACCTAAAGTCACATATGATGACTAGAACAAAACATACAGACTACAACTGTATTGCTTTATATAAACCAATCACATGTCAATTATTTTCAACAGCAGGTAATACCTAAGAGAATGTGATTTTAAAATCTCCTTCAAATATACATCTGAAGATTAAGGAAATTTTCTGTGACTTCAGATAAGTGCTCATGCTTCCCCTGACTAAAAACATTTTTTTAATAAAAGAGATTCTCCTCCTACCTTATCCTTTTTATCCTGCCGGGCATAAGGAAAGCATGGAATGACTGCAGTAACCCGGCTAGCTGAAGCAATCTTACAGGCATTAATCATGATCAAAAGCTCCATTAGATTGTCATTAATTTCACCACAGCCACTCTGAACAATGTAGACATCCTCTCCACGTACACTTTCACCAATTTCAACGCTAAAACCAGAAAAGGACAACAAAAACAATAGATCTTAAAGTACCATACTTCTACAGACAGTAAGATCTAAAACGCAAAACTTTCTGCCCTGGCTGGTCTGGCCCAGTGAACTGAGTGCCAACCAGCAAACTGAAAGGTTGCTGGTTTGATTCCCAGTCAGAGCACATGCCTGGGTTGAGGGCCAGGTCCCCCAGCTGGGTGCATGAAAGTTGTTTCTCTCCCTCTCTTCCCCTCCTACCAGTCTGGATGGATGTGGTTTCTTTAATTTCATAGTTGTCAGACTTCCACTCAAATCTATTTCTGATGGTTCTGAGGGGGTGGTTGTTCTATATTTTAGTTGTAATTCTGATGTAATTGTGCCAAGAGGTGAGCCATATCTGCCTACACCACCATCCTGACAGGAAGTTGATGAATGCAAATTTGATATAACAATTATGACTATCCGAGTCCATATATAACAAAGTAGAAAGATCATAAAGACTGAACCATTACTGTTCTATAAAGATGTATTCTACAGAAGTCGGTACCAAATCTACTATATTGGCCAATTCACTCAAGAAATATAAATTATTCCACTGTCAGTCACTGTACTAGGCACCAGGGACACAATAGAGATTAAAACCTGTGTGGTCCTTACCCTTACTTTATGGTAACTCTAATCTGGTCCAATTAGTAAGTCTTATTTTAAAAATTCCACAGGAAGTTACTCTAACTATAGGGTATGGCTATCTTTTACAATAAAATGAAAAAACTAATTTCTATACTTGGGTCCTTACCAATAACTTATGATTTAAAAATAATAACCTTAGTAACACCTCAAAACACCATTTCCCCTTTTAATCCTCTAGGTGGAGGTGTTTGTAGGTATACATTTGTGCATGTGTGTGCAGTATGTGTAGACAAGGCATAAATCAGAATGGTTGATACCACCTATTGATCAAAAAAAAACAAAAAAAAAAAAAAAAAAAACTTCAACAGATCATTTCATTGCCAGAGGAAGCTAATATAGGCAATAGTTACTATTTAATATTTACTTCTTTCCAATCCCAGTAACCATGGAAAGGACCCTACCTTTAAAAAGAATGGAGTTAGTTTATATAGTAAAAAAAAAAGAAAAAGAAAAACAAATGGTAAAAAAATCAAATCAGAAACAAGTGATCACAATTTATTATCACCTTACTTTTTATGTAATTGTTTATTGTCTGTGTCCTCCTCCAGAATGCAAGCTCTATGAAGGCAGGGACAATATCCGTAATGCCCATCTGTATATCCAGCCAGTGTCATTATGACACAAAGAATTAATGAATAACTATCCCTCAGCACTAGGTTGCCTCTTGGATCCACTCATTTTAGACAGAATGTGAAGTTTCTGCAGGCTTGCTTACTATGAAAATTCAAGACTGACTTTTATTGTCCCTCAAAAAGTAATTCACTTCACACTAAAGGCAAGTGGGTTCAACATATTTCTTCAAAAGATTTTGATACTGCTCATAGCACTTTGCAGATACTCAGATGATAGTTAATTCTGGGTAAAACTGAAATTTGATGAGACCACAGGATGCGATATCTACATAGAATTTTATGGTGGGATCCTGATATAGTGGTGCTGAGCAACACAATGAATAGAGCAATTTCGTGAATTCAACTGAGTTGACATCTATTAACCACCAATATCAGCATTAAGAAACAACTAAATTTGTCAGCAATCTCAATTATGCTAAATGCCAAAATTGTTTTCTGAAGACATTCTTCAAAAATCAAATCAATGGGCAGGACCAAGCTAGGGAGAGCTTTCTGGAAAAGCAACATGCATGTTTCCCAAAGGATAGGTCCTAGAATGGTACTATCCAAAATAGCAGATGCTGACCTCATGGGGACATGAAATGTGGCTAGTGTGATTGAGAAACTGAATTGAGAGGTACTCTAAGTATAAAATACACATCTTACTGTGAAGACAAATATATACAAAAGGAAAAATATACATCACTTTTTATATTTATTATATGTTAAAACTAATATTTTGGATATATTGGAATAAATATATTTGAAAATCTTTAAACCACACAAATAGGACTAAATAACACCTCCCAGAGGTGAGTGTGTTCTGCAAGGTGACCATTGTGGTAAACCCAAATAATAGGCAGTGGTAGTTTAAAAGGACTTTTCTGATCTCCTTTATTTCACTAACACCCCTTGCTCTTTGAGAGATTCAGGGTAAGAGTCCCTTGCACAACTCTAGGACTCTGACCAAATACTTCAAATACTTCAAGTATTAGAGCAACTTCAAAAACTCAAGACATTTTTAATATCTTTTTAAAAAAAGATTTCATTTATTATTTTTAGAGAGAGGGGAAGGGAGAGAGACAGAGAGGCAGAGAGACATCAATGCATGGTTGCCTTTCACCTGTCTCCAGCTATGGACCTGGCTGGAGCCCTGGCTTGCAACCTGGTTATGTGCCCTGGCTGGGAATCGAACTAGCAACCTTTGGGTTCACAGGTCGGCGCCTATCCATTGAGCCATTAGCCAGGGCTAAAACTCAAAAGACTTCTTTAATGCCAATCCACAATCATCCTCCATACCACACTTCCTTGACCAAAATCTCCATTTCCCTTGGGGAGAACAAAAGTCAGACACATTGATTTCACATAAGAAATCAACTGTGTCCTTGACATCTAGTATTGGGAGCCTATAGCTCATGCTTCAGTCAAGTACACAGACATCTGTGCTCTAGACAGTCACTTGCCAGAGTCAGGTTGTTTGCTTAAGAGCTAGGGAATAGCAGTTTGACAATATGTATAAAGGATGGGTTAATGATCTGTTCTAAAACTTTCTTATTATCAAGATCAGGAAAAAACATGCTTAGACCATGGTGGCCTATCTCCTATTCCAAAAATCCCAACTATTAGAATCAATATAAAAAATATCTACAACATCGCTTACAATGCCCATTGTTTTACTCAGTATTACTATTTAATGGTTCTACCCACTGAATTCCTAGAATTTTGTACCTGGGGGTATGTAAAGAGTTTTATGAAAATAAAATCAAAGGCACAATCAATTGCATAAGACTTTATCTCTTGGCTGACAAGAAGCCAAGGAATACAGTTAAAGCAATACAGAACTTCCATAGTCACTTTATGCCAGATTCTTAACACAGTCTCTACCATCCTTTGTTCCATAGACTTCTAATTTATCTACTTAATGAACCTTTTGTACATTGACTATTATGAAACACACTTCAAATCCTTGTTTGAAAGTTGGTTAAGGTATTAAAATTATCACTGCCAGCTTAAATCTCAGAGAGCATTTCCTAAATATACAGCTTTAAGAGGTGATTCCTTTAAAAGTTATATTCCAATATCACATAAGGTTTGAAAAATAATTCTTTAAAAAATCACGAGCTCACTCAACACAATCACTAGTACCATTTTTGTCTTTATTGATGATAATCAAAAGTTAACCATTTCCCAAAGCCAAACTAAGGACTGCAACTTACCCTCATGCACAGAAGGATGTTATAACCAGAAATGCATCTAATAACTTGAAAATTTTAACTATATTCAAAATAAAGTGGTGCAAGGAAACTGGGACATGGCCTTGTTTTACTGTGCCTAACTCTAACTTCACTAATGAAGACCATTCTCTTTCCTCCATAAGTATTGTAGGGTACAGACTTTTATAAAGCCTTAAAAAGCCCATAAACTACACTCAGATTATACAGCTTGGTTCATAAATACTTTAATGAATCCTCAAAAATTCTTAATATTATTCTATGGTTTCCTCTAAGTCTAAGATAATTTAGGCAATGACTGATGGTACAATAGTAGTGCCTAAAACCTGTTTTGCTCTCAACACATTGTTGACTGGCAATTTTAAAGCAAAAGCTAATGCAAGTGCAAGCATGAGTTAACTTATAATCAGTCAATAACATTTGGGCTTCAAAACACAAGTTTATTTTTTGTGACTGGTCAACAATGTGTTAACATAACAAGGTGTACAACTCTAGGATCCAAGTGGAAAGAACTGGTTTAGCAATTCAAAGGCATGCCTTGCTCTCTCCCTCTAGCTAATGGTATATTCTCCAAATGTCTTTTGGCCAATCATTCTCTCAGCTGTTCTGGAGAGGCCAGGCTGCTGGCTATGTATATCCAATTAGAAAACTAGATTCTTCTTCACTCTGTCCTTCAGGCATAAGTGCATTCAAAGAGCATAAAACCCTAAGCCATACCAAAAGGAAATAAAGAGAATCTAAAAAACAAGTGGTATTAGGAAAATGTCAAGAATTTAGACAGATTCCAGTCAAGGTGGCAGTGTAGGCAGACATGGCCCAGGTCTTCACACAACCACATCAAAATTACAACTAAAATATAGAACCACCACCACTCAAAACCATCAGAAATTGACTTGAGTGGAAATCTGACAACTATGGAATTAAAGAAACCACATCCATCCAAACTGGTAGGAAGGGCACAGATGCAGAATAGACTGGTCCCTCACTCACATGTGGTGAGTAAAAATTTGGGAGGGATATCTCAGGAGTGAGGAGTCCTAGCCCCATACCAGGCCCCCTAACCCAGGGTTCCAGTGCCAGGAAGATAAATCCCTACAACTCCTAGCTGCAAAAATCAGTCAGAATTGAGTTGGTGGAAGAACCCACACACGGACTCACCTACTCAAACTCACTCCCTCTGAGCTCCAGCACCAGGGTAGCAGCTTGGAAAGCACAGTGGTATACTGGTAATGGGGGAAACTGAAGTGGCATCAAGGCAAGCAGAGGCCATTGTCCCTTTTCTAAATCCTTCCCCAATAGTCACCTAGCTGGCAAAGTGGTGCCATATGTGAGACTCCATCAACCTGGCTAACACAGTTTCACCAGCCTTGGAGATCACCAGACACTCCATCCCACCCAACTCACTGGCCCAGCCATGCTGCTTTCCCATATAAATGGCTGATCTTGGCTCATGCTGTACAATTTCCTAAGTCATCTCAAACTAGCAACAGCTAGCCCCAGTGCAGCACTAGCAGCAGCCAGCCTAGACTCACACCTTGACTTTGCCTGGGAATGTCCAAGACCAGTATAAGCAGCAGCATCTCAGATTGCTTTATAGCTCATGCAGGGTGGCCCCATGTAAAACATAGGTAGGGGATGACCTTAGCCTGCATCACCCAGGAAACATCAGGGCCAGTGCATCCAATGCACAGCTACAGGCCATGGAGAGTACAAGTTGGTGGTACAATAGTCACAGCTAATCCTTGCAGCTGACTGGCCTGGGTAAAGTTGAGCCCACAGCAACCAAGGCTCAACTACAAGAGGAGGGTGTACTCAGCCTACACAAAGTGTGCACCTTGAGTACCCAGCCTCAGTGACAGGAGAGGCTGTGCCACTGGACCCTACAGGACACTTACTACATTAGGCCACACCACAAAGAAACAGAGTCAAAGCAGCTCTATCTAATACATAGAAACCAACTCAAGGAGGCTGACAAAACAAGGAGACGAAGAAACATGGTCCAAATGAAAGAACAGATCAAAACTCAGGAAAAAGAGCTAAATCTAATGGAGATAAGCAATCTGTCAGATACAGAGTTCAAAACACTGGTTATAAGAATGCTCAGTTTAGACAAGAACCTAGTATAAAGGAACCATGGACACGGACAACAGGTGAGATTGATTTTGGGGGGAATGGGTGGGTGGGGAGGGGGACAGAGGGGAGCAAAAAGGGGATGGATGTAATACAACAACAATAAAATTAAAAAAAAAATGCTCAAGGAACAAAGGGCATCAACATCATGAAAAAGATCCAGTCAGAAATGAAGAATACACTAAATGAAATAACAATTTACAGGGAAACAACAGCAGAATGGATGAAGTTGAGAATCAAATCAATGATTTCAAACATAAGGAAGCAAAAATAACCAAATGGAACAATAAGAAAAAAAGGAATTAAAAAATTGAGGCAGTATAAGCAGTCTCTGGGACAACATCAAGTGTTTCAACAGTTGCATCACTGGGGGAGGTGTGCCAGAAGGAGAAAAGTGCAAGAAATTGGAAATGTATTTGAAAAAATAATGAAAGAAAACTTCCCTAATTTGGAGAAGGAAATAGACCTGCAAGTCCAGGAAGCATACAGTCCAAACAAGATGGATGCAAAGAGGCCCACTCTAAGACACATCATAATTAAAGTGTCAAAGGTTAAAGATAAAAAGAGAATATTAAAAGCAGCAGGAAAAAAGAACTCAGTTCCCATAAGACTGTCAGCTGATTTCTCAGAAGGAATTTTGTAGGCTAGAAGAGATTGGCATGACATATTCAAAGCCATAAAAAGCAGAGACCTACAGCCAAGATTGCTCTACCTAGCAAAGCTATCATTTAGAATGGTGGGGCAAATGAAGTTACCAGACAAGAAAAAAGGAAAGGACTTCATCATCACCAAGCCATTATTACAAGAAATGTTAAAGGGACTCATTTCAGAAGAAGACAAAAAACTATGAGCAATAAAATGGAAAACTATGAATCTACCAGCAATTAAATTAAAAAAAAAAACCAAACTAAACAGACCAGAAAAAGAGACAGAACCATGGATATGGAGAGCGTTTTGATGGTTGCCAGATGGGATGGGAGTGTGGAGGAATGGGTGAAGAGGTGAGGGGATTAAGAAGTCCAAATAGGTAATTACAGAATAGCCATGGGGATATAAAGTACAGCATAGGAAACAGAGTAGCCAAAAAACTATATGCATGACCCATGGACATGAACAATGTTGGGGGGATTTCCTGAGAGACTATGGGGGTGATAGGTTGTGGGGAGCAAAGAGGGAAAATTTAGGACAACTATATAATAGTATAATCAATAAAACAAAATTTTTTAATAAAAAAAGGAAAAAAGAATTTAGACAGACATGTTGGCATGTGCAAAATACATGGGGTTAACTAAAGTATACAGTTCTTAGGAAAATCCTAGGCAACCAAAAATAAAAAATTTCCCATCTCTGCTATCCAGAACAACCCAATAAACCAAAGTTTGACAAGAATCGAGCCAAAAATCTAACATATTTGTTTTAAACACCAGATAAGATACTATACTGTGTTCACAAAAATTTTAAAGAACAATAATACCCAGAATTGAGCAAGTTATTTAATCTCTGAATCTTGGTTCCTTTAGTCACAAAATGGCCACGTTGAGAGTATTAAATATGACATGTGTATAAAGAGTTTAGTATTGGAACTAGCACCTCTTAAGTGTTCACTACATATTTATTATCATTAATATTGTTATTACCGCTGGTGAAAGTGGAAATTGGTTCAACTTTTCTGGAAGGCAATTTAGCATCAAAAGACTAAAAATGGTATATACACTTTAACTTAGTAATTTCCCTTCTAGGGATTTATCCTAAGAAAATAATCAGAAATGGTCAAAGATTTATGCTCAAGGGTCTTCATATTAAAAGCTTTAGATCAGCCCTGGCTGGTAGCACAGTGGATAAGGTGCCGGCCTGTGAACCCAAAGGTCGCAGGTTCGATTCCCAGCCAGGGCAACATAACTAGGTTGCAAGCCAGGTCTCCAATCAGGTCTGTGGCTGGAGGCAGGTGAAAAGCAACCATACATTGATGTCTCTCTCCCTCTCTGCCTCCCTCTCTTCCCCTCTTTCTAAAAATAATAAAATAAAATCTTTAAAAAAAAAAAAAAAAAGCTTTAGATCAAAATTGTAAATACCTAAGAGACATGCTTTTCTAAAACTATGGTAAAACCTTATGGCAAACTATACTGTTTAAAGCTGTTTAGAACCATGTAGACCCTGGCTGGTGGCTCAGTTGGATAGGTACTGGCTTGCGAATCCAAAAGTCACTGGTTTAATTCCCAGTCAGGGCACAAAACCTGGTTGTAAAGCCAGGTCTCCAGCCAGGTCCGTAGCTGGAGGCAGGTGAAAGGCAACCATATGTTGATGTTTCTCTCCCTTTCTTCCTCCTTCCCTGCCCTTCTCTCTAAAAATAATGAATAAAATCTTTTAAAAAGTTTTAAAATAAAAAATAAAACCATGTAGAATATTAAGAATATTAGAATAAAACCATGAATATTAAGATAAGAAACTATTCAAAATATATTGCTAATTGAAGAAAGCTGTAACTGTGTCTTATATTTTTGAAAAAGTATACAAACACACACAAACATCTGGAAGGTCATACATCAAAATATGAACAGTTTGTCTTGGACGGTGGAATTTGAGGGGATGTCTTTTTATCCCACATCCTCTTCTATATTTTTCACATCTTCTGTAATACTATCACCACCTCTTCTTACCAACATATAGTGTGTTGGATACTGTCGTAAGAACTTCAGTCCTATCTCAATTCTCACAATAATTCTATGGACAGATACTATTTTACAGACCAGAATATTGAGGCAAAAAAAGGCTAAGGATTCAAATCCAGGTTCTTCGAGTCAAGGTCCTAAGTTTTAACCTCTCTTAACTATTTGTATGTGTGATATAATACCAATATGTATATATATTTCTTCAATAACTAGATAGCAATGGATGGTCCTGATTTCAGAAGAAAAGCTACTCTGCTCAAGATAGATAGCATCAATCCCTGAGATTCTGCCAAACTGCAGAAAATAGCAAAACTGTCTGTCTTACTTAATGGGCTCTGCTGTTCCCCATCTGATGACCCACAGCACCCACTGAGTGGTACTGTCCGTGACCTTTAGATCCCAAGAGTCACACGAGATTGCAGTTACCATTTCTGCAGTGTAAAAAAAACCAAAGGTTGGTGGGGAGAAGAAGCTCCATAGGCAACATATTTGATTACGTTCTATGAGGGTTTCAGTACAACTAAGAAACCAAAAAAGCTAATGATTAAGCCAGAAAGAAAGACCCAGCCAGTCAGCAATTTTCCACATTAGGTTTAATGTTATCCAATGTTTCCACACAAGTTACTGTCCAGTTGTTTAAAAATGAAATCAGGCCCTGTCTTGTATAGTTCAATGGTTTGAGTCCCTGCCTGTGAACTGAAAAGTTTCTGGTTCTCGTTCAGGACACATGCCTGGGTTTCGAAAGGTCAGGTCCCTAATTGGGGGCGGACAAGACGAAACCAGTCAATGTTTCATCGATGTTTCTTTCCCTCTCTTTCTCCTTTCCTTCTCCTTGTTTTGAAAATAAATAAAATATTTTTAAAAATAAAAATGAGGCCCTGGCTGGTGGCTCAGTGGATAGGCACCAGCCTGTGAACCCAAAGGTCACTGGTTCAATTCCCAGTCAGGGCACATAACCAGGCTGCAAGTCAGGTCTCCGGCCAGGTCTGTAGCTGGAGGCAGGTGAAAGGCAACTATACATTGATGTTTCTCTCTCTGCCCTTCTCTAGAAATAATGAAAAAATAAATAAAAATGAAATCAGCCTTACATCCCAGGAGACTGGGATTGCTGATAAATTCAGATAAATCAATCAGTAGAAAACTGATTTGTTCTTCCTCCCTCTCCTAATATAGCCTCAAGTTCTGATGAGTTGCATTATGCAGAGGATGAAGGGTTAACACAAGGAAAAAATAAAGTTTTTGTATTTTTCCTACAAGCACAGGAAAGGATTTAATAACCAAAGTTCTATAAAGGGGAACAAAAGAAAAATACTGTCTAAATGAAAATCATTCTTGTCCCCTAGCTATATTGCCACTTTCAACGCCTGGTCATGTCTTGTCTTTATTACAGCCTATATGTTATTAATGGTGTGGTCAAAGCTAAAGACAGCACATTGGCTATAGCTCCTTTTGACTAAGGTATGGGTGGCATCAGTGTTTGCACTATCATTTGCATCACAACAAACAGCACAATAATCAAGCATTCAGAAGGAAGCTGTCTACTACAAATGCATGTTTTTATGAGCAGGGACTACAAAGTTAAAACATGTATAACAAAGTGTTACACTTTGGTAATAAATTTAAACAAAGAAAAATGGAAATAAAAGCATTTAGGATAACATGTTCAAAGCAATGTTATTCAACTAATATCAGGTTCAGAGTAAACTTTCCCCTTAACAGATGACTATGATTCTGAGTATTGCTCTGATTTGATCAACAGGGTAATAACAAAACACAAAGTAAGCCTATTAGAGCTAAAAGATTCTACGTTTAGGTGGAAGGGATATAGAAAGACTCAAACACCAAGTTATCTCTATGATGGCCTCAAGGTGCAGGAGAAGGATGCAAGCAGAGGGAGGAACAAGCTTAATTAGCAAGGCAATTCAAAAAATCGAGTTGCAACGCACAATTTGATCTAGGTCTTCCACTCTTTTATTACCTTTCCTCAATTATCTTAACATTCAAAACTGCTGACTAAATTTCCCATACAGTGCCAAGAGATGTGGACAAATTCAGGATAGACTTTGCTACCAAAAAATGAGCTTCTGTGCTATCTGTACCAGTGGCTGCACTCCTGAAGGTCAAGAATTCCAGGATTAAGCTTCCCGAAGGTTATCTGGATGGCTCAAACTGAGATGCCGGCAATCATGATGCAGAGTTAATGTATCAATCCCTACCTGATCAACTAGATTTTACATTAACTATGGCTCCGAGTCTAAGATTCTAAAGATGTGAAAAGCCGACACTTGCGAATCTAAGGAAGTCCTCAGTAGTCATTTTGGCGCCCTCGGCACATGTTCATTTCCCTCAATACTGAATCCAACACAATTTTGAACTGAAAAGCTTCTTAGATTTTAGAGAAAAACACTAGAAGGTCTCAAGTACATTCTCCCATTCAAGCTGGTCCAGGAGGTGAAAAGCACTAATCGAGCCTGGGTGGCTCGATAGTGAAGCGACATAGCCACGTGTCCCCACAGCCTAAGGAAGTGTTTTTCTCCTCACATCGCTTTGGGCAGTCACTATCCCTGGCCTGGGTCCTCCAGCCCTAAGCATTCAAACCCAGTAGCTTTGCCCTAAACTCAATTTTGACTCCACCCCACCACGCGGTGAGAACCAATGTGCCCCTCCCGCCAGAGGTAAAATAACGGAAACAGCCAGCGGAGCACGCTCGCCTCAGAGCTGACCCTTCCCCCCACATCCCGTCCCTCAGAACTCACGCGGCGGCCCGATTTCCCCTACCCTCGGCCGCCCAAGTATCGTCCCCGCCTCCTGGGCAGGTGAGGCCAGTCGGGGTCCCAACTTCGCCCTTACCAGGTCTCCTGGTTGCTGAATTTCTTAGTCACCACCTTGCCTAGTTCCAGGCCCAGGCGGTCAGCAATTTTCTGGGACAAGTCCTGATGGGAGCTGCCGCTGAAGATTTTGATATTTGGCATCTTGGCCAACTGCTCTAGGCACTCTGCTCAGTGATCACTGCTGCTGTCGAAACACCAACCGAAGTCAGCCCAGCGACTCAGTACCAACCGCTTCGCTTAGCTATTCCGCCATCTTACGTTTCACCCGGCGCGCGGCTGTAAATTGCCTACGGCCTGGAAGGCGGGGCCACAGGAAAGGCCACACCTCGCTCGCCCCGATTCGCTGAGAAGAGGAGAGGGGCAGGTCCTCGCTGTAGCTCCGCCTACAACCGACCGGCCAGTGTTTAGCTGGAGGCCATGAAAGGGGAGAGGCTAAGAAATGGCCCCGCCCCCACGTAGCTAGGCAGTAGGGGAAAGCAGGCTAAAGGGCGCCTAAATGTTCGGTGGTTGATAGGGGTGACGTGTAAAGCCAGATCATTCCGCAAGCAGGAAGTGAGCCACGCATTTTTTTCCCCTTCAGCACCAGAAAGAAACTGGCTCTGGTGTACTGTTTCTCTTGAGAAAATCTGTTTATCAGGATGGCAGCCAGAGTTCCTCACAATGAAGGGGAGATTGCATGTTTCTGCACATGAATGATTTTTATGTCTGTATAAGGAATGGGGCAGGATTAAAGCACGTTTCCCTCGCAGAAAAATACCCCTAGGACAGGCACATCCAAACTGTTTGCTTGCCCTTTGCAATTGAGGCAGTGTCGCCTTTGCCTGGAAGCCAAGTTTCAAGGGGAAAGGGACAGGGCGCACCGCCTGAATAATCCAGGCACTGGAGAAAGTTGTTACTTGTTTCTAACGCTGGGACGAAGTATGTTCAATCAAATGAAGGAGTATATTTTTCCAAAATATCTGGGCAATAATAGCCTGATTTATCTAACGCTTGGAAGAGAGTAAATAAAGTGTATTTATTTATGGGGCTTTAGATAGAGAGTCCCCCCAAGGACGAATCAAAGAACCTAATTTTTGGTCCTAGCTTCCTCACATCAGCCTCAACAGCATCATCTGCAAACTGCTAATGTGGCCTTTTACACCAAGCTTTATTATTTTTACGACACTTGCTAATTGAACCAAAGATCGCTCTTATTCTTATACCACATTTTCATTAGGTATATTCCAACTGTGGGTTAGAAAAGTACACTTTTAGCATTTTTTAATAAAAAATCATACAACTTTAAAATTATACAATTTTAGCTATAAGCACAATGTTCTTGGCTGCTCAAAAAGAGGCATAATTGGCAGCTCAGGCAAAAGCTGCCAAGAAGTGACCTGTTCTGCACCCTCCAGAATTTTGAAGAGAGCACCTGGAAAGGGGCCACTGGGAAGGCTATGCCAAAGAGGAAAGGAGGTGGCACCAAACTGATTATTATTTCCATGACTTTAGATGAAATATTCTTACATGGATGTATCAAGGGATCAAGTCTAAATAAACGTTTTGCCACCCCCCTCTCCACCAAATAGAAAGGACTTCAGAAATCATCTAGTCTACTAGCCTCATTTTACATGTGATGAAACTGAGATCCAAAGATGGGAAGGGATTTGTCCAGGTGGTAAAGGAAGAAAAGACTCAAAATGGGGGCCTATCTTTTTCATATTGCCATTTTCAGTGGTGTCCGCAGAGGAACTCTCTTTTTGACCTTTTGTCATACTTTTATGAGTTCAAAATTTTAATGTACACCCAGGCATATATAGAGGTACTTGGAAAAGGAAATAAACTGGAAGACAGAATATTAGTAGTCTTTCATCATAGTTCATTCATCAAATATTTACTGAGTGTTATTGCACCCAAGGCAGTGTGCCAGACATCAAAGGGACTATAAAGTGTTTGCTCCCAAGAAATCATCATATTCAATATATATTTTTTGGATAATTTTTATGTGCCAGGCCTGTTCTGTGCACAGAGATACAGCAGTAAACAAACAGAAACAAAACAACAACAACAAAAAAAACACAACCCTGCTCCTATGGAGTTTACATTGTCAAAGAACAAACACATAAATAAATAAAATATAAAGTATGCCAAATGGTGATACATGCTGTGGAGAAAAATCAGGCAAGGAAGTGGGATAATGTACCAGGGTGGTGGTGGAGGGGAGGGGTATAATCTTTTTGTTTTATTTTTAAGTATATTTTATTGATTATGCTTTTACAGTTGTCCCAATTTTCCCTTTTTCCTCCCCTCCACCCAGTACTCCGCTTCCCTCCAGCAACCCCTCCCCACCAATTAGTTCATATCCATGGGTCGTGCATTAAGTTCTTTGGCTTCTCCACTTCCTATGCTATTCGTAACATTACCCTGTCTATTTTGTACCCACCAATTATGTTTCCTAATCCCTGCACCATTTCCCTATTCTCCCCTTCCCCCTCCCAGTTGAAACCTTCTAAATGATCTCCATTATCTATGGTTCTGTTCCTGTTCTGGTAGTTTGCTTAGGTTTTTATTTCCATTTTTTTCAGTTGCTTTGTTTTTGTTTTTAAGACTTTTTAAATTGTCCCATTACTGTTGTCCCAAACCCCACCCCTCCTGTTGCTCTCCACTGCCCCACCCACCCACCCCTACAGTTGATTCCCACCCCGTTGTCCATGTCCATGGGTCATTTATACATGTTCCTTGACTAGACCCTTCCCCTTCTTTCCACCCTTATCCACCACCCCCTCTGGTCACTGTTAGTCTGTTCCCTTTTTATGCCTCTAGTTCTAATTTGCTGATTTTTTGTTTTATTTATTAGGTTCCTCTTATAAGTGAGATCATATGGTATTTGTTTTTCACCACCTGGCTTATTTCACTTAACAAAATACTCTCCAGTTCCATCCATGCTGTTGCAAAAGATAGGGTTCTTTCTTTCTGCTATGTAGTATTCCATTGTGTAAATGTACCACAATTTTTTGATCCACTCATTTACTGATGGGCACTTAGGCTGTTTTCAGCACCTGGCTATTGTAAATAATGCTGTTATGAATATAGAACTGCATAGGTTTTTTTTAAATTGGTGCCTCAGGATTCTTTGGGTATAATCCCAGCAGTGGAATCGCTGGATCAAAAGGCAGCTCCATTATTAGTTTTTTAAAGAAATTCCACAATGTTTTCTACAGTGGCTGCACCAGTCTGCATCCCACCAACAGTGCACTAGGGTTCCCTTTTCTCCACATCCTCACCAGCACTTGTTGTTTGTTGACTTGTTAATGATGGCCATTCTGAAAGGTGTGAGGTCTCTGATGGCTAGTGATGTTGAGCATCCTTTCATATGTCCTCCTGGGAGAAGTGTCTGTTCAGGTCCTTTGCTCATTTTTTATTTGGATTGTTTATCTTCCTGGTGTTGAGTTTTAGGAGTTCTTTATATATTTTGGAGATCAAACCCTTGTTTGAGGTATTGTTGGCAAATATGTTTTCCCATATGGTTGGTTCTCTTTTCATTTAGATGTTTTCATTAGTCATGTAGAAGCTTTTTAATTTGATGTAGTCCCATTTGTTTATCATTTCCTTATTTCTCTTACCCTAAAGGATGTATTGGCAAAAATATTGCTGTGTGGGGTATCTGAAACTTCAGTGCCTACACTTTCCTCTAGGACTTTTATGGTGTCATGGCTTATGTTTAAGTCTTTTTTAAAGAAAGATTTTATTTATTATTTATTTTTAGAGAGAAGGGGAGGGAGGGATAAAAAGGGAGAGAAACGTCAGTGTATGAGAGATATATCAGTTGGTTGCCTCTCACACTCCCCCAACTGGGGACCTGACCCATAACAGGCATGTGCCCTAACTGGGAATTGAACCAACAACCTTTTAGTTTCTAGGTCGGCACTCAATCCACTGGGCCACACCAGCCACAGCAATGCTTGTTCATTCTGTGTCAACTTGGCTAGGCTGTGGTCCCAGTTATTAAATCAAGCACTAATCTAGGCATTGCTGTGAAAATATTTTGCAGAAGGGATTAACATTCATAATAGTTGCCTTTAGGTAGAGGAGATTTTACTAGATAATTTGGGTGGGTATCATTCAGTCAGTTGGAAGCCCTTACATGCTGAACTGAAGCTTCCCTGAGGAAAAAGAAATTTCAGTTATGAACTGCAATTTCAGCTGTTGCCAAATAATTCCAGCCTGCCCTTCCAGTCTGTCCCATGGATTTCAGACTTGCCTTATCCAGTCCCCAAAATGATATAAGCCAATTCCTTACAACAAATCCCTTAATATACATCTCCTATTGGGTCTGTTTCTCTGGTTGAATCTGACCCATACAAAATCAGATTGTGGAGAGCTTTGAATGGCAGTTTCAGGGTGCTGAGGGTAAGGGCTAGAGTCCCAATGAGAGAAAATCTGGTTCCTCAGCTGGAGACAAAAGGAGTAGGAAAAGCACAAATTATTTTGCTTTAGAAAAGGCTGAAGAATGCCCTCTTGCCCATATTTCATATTTACAATTAATTCCAAATCTCAGGGCCACTAGGAAAAAATTTAAAACTCCTTCCCCATTGGAATGGTCCCCTCCATATCCCTGGCCCATAGGACAGTGTAAATTCATCCATTTGTTCAATCAGTCGTTTTTCCTATAGGCATTTCTAGGGGAGCAACTATGGGCAAAACACAGTGCTCAGCCTTCAGATCATAGAAGTGAACAAAACACAGCCCTTTTCCTCAAAAAGCTTTATAGACTTGTAAATGACTACGATAACAGCAGAGAAGGAAGTCTTCCTTCTTTCTTCCCATTCTCTGCAGCCCTGGAAAGTATAATAGTTGCAGCAAAATCTCTGTGCTGAGCCTGCTTGTTCAATCCCAATGCAGCGGGCTTCTTCTGACATCACCTTTGACTGGCTGTGTCCTCTTGTCATCTTCAAGCAACTTTTCCTGCTCCAGGAGTTCAATGGCAAAGTGATGATGGGTGTCTCACTTTTGTAAGCATATCAGAGGGCTTTCAAAAGCCACTATGAAGTGCATCACACACATTTGTAGACTGTGTGATGTACTGCAGCCCACGTCCAGTTCACCAGCTCATAGTTGTTCCTTTCAATGAGCCCTTGATTCCCAAACTTCATGTTCTCTGTATTTAGCAAGCAAGCAAGCAAGCTCTTTGAGAACAGAGACCAGGTATTTCCCTCTCAAAGCCTCTAGCATGGATCCAGGCTTGGAGTGAATGCATTTTTTAAAATTTAATTTTATTGTTGTTGTATTACATCCATCCCCTTTTTGAATGCATTTTAAATGCTTAAGGATTTGACTTGAAATCTGGATTGACACTGAAGATAAATTAAGAACTATCTCTTAACGGCTTTTGAAAAGGATTCAGGGTAAGATTCCTTTGAAAAAGCAAAGGACACATATGTAAGTCATGGTTTTATTAACTTAATAAACTTGTTATCTTATAACAAGTCCTGTTGCAGAAGATTTACCTTAAGTAAGATTTGGTTGGATCCTTTGGTTACATTTCACTGTTCTATGGCTCCCATGAGTTGGTTTCCTGTGAATGTAGACTTTATTGTACAAGGGTTAGTATCCCAGAGGGAAGAATCATCTAGGGATTTAAGAGAAGGGAGATTTCAGCCTCCCCTCCCCTCTACCACCACAGAAGGGGATTAGATGAAAACAGCAGGGCCAGATGGGCTTTGTGGTTTGTTTTGGTGTTTAATGTTTATGAGATGTGAGCTCTCCCAGTTTAATCATTAAGTAGTGTTTGGGTGATGATAAAGGTACTTGCCTTTGTTTAAAAAATGCTTAAATTAAATAATGTAGAGAAAATGTGTTTTTTAAAAAGCTAATAGGCCCTCTAGTTCAACCCACTCACCTTCCATAGCAAGAAACTTATTCTCAGAGAGGGGAAGTGAGTGCTCAAGGTCACACAGCTAGTTCTTGGAAGAGCTGTAAGTAAAAACAAAGTCTTCTGGCTCCTGGTGTAGGGCTACTGCCTGCAGCTTTGTTATAGAGCTAAGGTAGCATGGGCTCATGGTTGGAGAAACTGCAAGTGAAATCACAGTCTCTTCCATTGTTCAGTGGAGGAAAATCTGTTTGTTTTTTTACTTGGTTCTATATACTTTTTCACATTCCTAGGGGCATTGTACATTCCTGTTGTGCCCAATTAGGAATGGGAGCAATACTTGTCCTGGCTCTCACTTTCCTACCAATTCCTCTGTCCTTGGTGGCCAAGAGTCCTGCCATTGTCATATTATCTTTCTTTTTTTGCCTTTAATTCCTACTAAGAAGCAAGAATTGTTATTTCCAAGAAACTGCAAACAGTTTGCCTAGGTTACAAGTTTTCCTTAAAATTTACATAAGATAGGGAGGTCAGGCTATGGGATTGAGTAGGGTTCCAGAGAAAGCAGAGGACACATTACCTCAAAGGCTTGGGCACTCCCCACTGTCATAATCCCATGATTGAAAAGGGGATTTCCAATTAAGTTACCAAGGTCACACAGCATGCATCCCAATTAAAAGATCAGATTCATTGAATTTTGTATTGGATAAGACTATATCTAACTTTTCAGGAAAACCTTAGGCCCAACACAAATTGCTTTGTTAATCAGATGGCCCAAAATCTAACATATATCCATATTATCTGCCAGTTTTTGCTTGAGGCAAAGAAGAGGAAGAGGTTGGTTTGAAGAGAGGGAAGACCTAGAGGGTTGTCACCATATAGGGCACTGAGAAGCTAGAGGAATGTATAAGGACCCAAGATGTCCTGATGAGAAAGGGGTTGGAAAGGTAGCTAGGGGTTGGGAACCAAAGCTAACTTTGCTTTTTAAGCCATTCTGCCATGATCCTGGGAGCTGAACTGTGTCTTCTCCCCTGAAGGTCTTTGAAAATCATTTCTCTTGCTGTCCTGAGCATGCTGCCATAATTTGGCAAGATGCTAGGATGGGAATGTGATGCAAGAGAACTAATCACTGGGTACAGTAGATAGAATTCTGTCATCAGCTGTCACAGGGATGCTGGCTAATAGTAGAGAGTTGAAAGCCCTTTCCTAAAAAAGTCATCTGAGGTCCTGGCTGGTGTGGCTTAGTGAATTGAGCAGTAGCCCGCAAAACCAAGTGTCACTGGTTTGATTCCCAGTCAGGGCACATACCCAGGTTTCGAGCCAGGTCTCCAGCCATGTACCCAGCTGGAGGCAGGTGAAAGGCAACCATACACTGATGTTTCTCTCCCTTTCTTCCTCCCTTCCTCCCCTGAGTGTGTCCCACTTTTCCTCCAAAGCATATCTGCTGGTAGGGGGCAGTGAACCTGGATGCTAGGTAAGTGAGTATGGGAATGTAGCCAGATGTCTTTAAAGTCATATATATGCTTAACAAAAAAGGCAGCTTCTGCATTTTTCTTTATATTTTTACATATATTTAATGTATCATGTCCATACATTTCCTCACAGCTTTAAAAGAAGTGCAAATACATCAGGAGTATGGGCCACATCAAAACCATGGCTTTTTGTGTCTGCCAGTATACCACCATATTCCCTGGGAGACTTAGACCCCAATTTGAGGAGAATGGGGTAAAGGGGAATAATTTTGATTATGGTTTTATGGATGCAACTGCCCCCAGTTTGAGGAGAATGGGGTAAAGGGGAATAATTTTGATTATGGTTTTATGGATGCAACTGCCATGCTCACAAATTTCTATGCACATATGCTGCTCCACCCCTGGGTCCAAGATGTGTGGGGCACTAGGGCAGGCCAGTAAAAAATGGTGTGTGTGTGGGAGGGAAGCATTCTGGTGGGCTTCCAGTATTCCACACCTCACAACCCACCCAACATTACTAATCACCTGTCACAACCCACCTGCTGCCTGGACCTCAAGCAATGATTACAGGCCATCTTCTCATGAGTGTTTCCAGGAGGAAATGCTTCAAAGGTGGGGATGGGCTGAGTATTGAAGTTAAAAGTCTGGGATGGGTTTGAAAACCTGACTGGCTTACAATTTAGCAGTTGATGACTTCAGGCTAGTAACTTAACCTCCCTAAGTTTCAGTTTTCTTCTCTGAGAAGTAGATATGCTCATAGTATCTCTTTCAAATGACTGTTGGAAGATAAAATGAGATCGTGCATATGATTCTTTTTTAATTTTTATTTATTGATTTTAGAGGGAAGAATGAGAGAGGGAAGGAGGGGAGGAGTGAGAGAGATTGACTCAATTTGTTATTTCATTTATTTATGCATTCATTAGTTGATTCTTGGATGTGCCCTGACTGGGGATCAAACCTGCAACCTTGGCATATTGGGATGATACTCTAACCAACTGAGCTACTTGGCCAGGGCACATAAAGTTCTTAATGCAGTGCCTGACGGCAGGGATCAACTTTTCTGTGTTGTGGAAGGCTCCCAACATAGGCCAAATGCATATTCCTTTTAGTCAAAGCCATTAAAATAAGAATGAGGAATCAACACCCAGAAAGAATCATAGGCATTCTGATAGGAGGGCAGGGAAGCTAAAATTGAGCTCATTCTTAAGTGGTAAGTTCATGACCAGCAGCTGAAAATGTCAGTGTGGGTACTGGAGCACATCTCCATGATGCTGGGAGCATGGCAAGCACCCAAGGACTGGATATGTGTGTTTGTGGGCATGGGTGGAAAGTAGTTGCTAGATACACTGAAGTGAAATAAGCAGTTCTGTTTCTGTGTGGAAGTGGATTTCCAAAATTTCCACCTAACAGTGGCTTCCAGGAGAACAAGGCATTGGAACCAAGAGACCTATGTGGAGTCCAGAACATTTTGCCAGGGCTCCGAGGCAAAAATGACTTAGAGGTCATTTTTTTTTTAACTCCGTGGAGGAACACTTTCTTCTTACACTAATTCTGGCTTCCAGCCTACAGGATGGAGAATGGGATGCCATTATTACTCCCATCCTAGGGGCTGCTTGGAGGAATTAAAGCCTAAGGCATAATTTCATGCCCCTTCCCCATACTGGCAGCTGATTCCCCCTTCCCTAACCCCTTTGGCAGGAAAAGTTCTGTCCAAGGCAGGTCCTTTTAATTCATTGCTGGTGAAGTTGCCCATTATCCACAGTGCCTTGACAACCGCTTGAAAAAAAGTGACTGTACCAGCACTACAGGCATCCTGGGTCCATGCCAATAGCATGAACCCATTACCCTTCATTGGCTAAAATCAGAAAGATATGAATCAGGTTCTGGGGACTGGTATCTGGTATGGGATGAGCATCCCTTTCAGGCTCTGGTCAAACCAAAGATGGTGTGAAAGGTAATGGTACAAAAATGGCCTTCCCCTGTGCTTCTGGCTACTGCAGGTGATAATTATCCTGGATTCACAGAAAAAGGAGATCATTGGTCGGTCACCTCTGGAGAGTTTCTGAAGCTTTGTGAAAGTTATTGGTAAAATTCAGCTTAGTCAGCACGATGCTGATTGACAGATCCAGCTCCTTATCCTTTGACAGGAGGTACCAGCCTGCCTGGCCTTGTCCAACTGCACTGCTTTGGGTTAACCATTCCCAGAGGAGAAATGGCCCTTTTCAGGAGGTACAAAGGTCTGGGAGGGCTCTCTCATGACAGTCATCTCATTCAACACTCATTCATTCAGCAAACACTTATTGAAAACCTACTATTGTGCCAGGTTCTATGTGGGTATGTACCCAGGTACAGAACCAAATACACGTTTTCTGACAGTATTGGGCTACCAGAGTAGTGCAGGGCCATAGGGGGCCCAAGTTTCTAAAATGTTCAGTCAGGTCATTTTCAAGAGCAGCAGGCCTCACTGTGTTTCACTTGAGTGAGACAGGATTCCTGGCAGGCAGCTCCCAGAAGAGCTCTGCCACCAGGGCTACACCTGTCACCCCTGGTGGCCTCCTGCATGCAGAGTGGATCTCTGGTTTGGTGTTGAGGAAGATGCAGAGCAGCCTAGCCTGACTACACTGTTTTTGGCTCTTCCTCTGTGCTTAGCTCCCTAACTGCTTTAGCCATAATCTTTGCAGACATGAAAAAAAGTCTGTACTTAAGCTTTGGGAGGAAGTCACTAGTCAGGGTCACTATACATGGATGTGTAGTATGTGCACCAGGTCAATGAGACCAGAAGGGCTAGGTGGAGCTGAAATGACCAACCCATGTGCCTGTGGAGCTAGCATCAATCAGAAGGTGGTTTTGTTTTTCCTAATGCATCATTTGTAGTGGCAGGGGGCAGCAGGGAGAAACTTTTTCTAGTTGGCACAAAGGTACCTCATAGGTTATTAGGAATCTGTGATTATCAGAAAGAAATAAAAGAACAGAGAAACAAAATCATTTTTCACATTAAGTAACTCTCTGAAAAGCTGGAGAGCTCAGCCCTGCCTAGGATCCTGTTGCTTCTCTCTTATCAACCCAATAAATTGCCAGCAAGGGATTCACTAGCCTAAACCATAAGGCAGCTGGACTATACTCTGAGGTGACTGGGCATCCTTCAAAGGGAGAGACCCCATTTCCCAATCCCAGCTAGAGAGCTGGCCTAAAGCCCTGTCCCCTGACTCTCAGGCCATCCAGTGTACTAGGCACAGAGCACATTGTGTTTCTGCTTCCATCCTGCTCCCATCCCCTTCAGCTCTGAGGTCACAGTCATGGTGACCAGGTGTGCCAGGGGGAGAAAGGAGTAGACAGTATCCAACTCCTTTGACCAATAGAAGGTTTCTAAGAGGAGCAGAGAAGTGGAAGAAGCAGCATCCTTCAGTGTCATCATCCACTGGTTCCCAGGTAGATGGGAGGAGAGATGCACGGCAAACACTCAGGGTGCCTCCACCAACCAACAATTCAAGGATATAAGAACACCCACAAAGAGGCACCACCAAGGCTTATTGGGATAGTAAGATGAATAGATTTAATCATTCTTGTTTGAAAAACAAGACATAAATTCATATATATATATATATAATTTATATTTTATGTAGTATATATACTATATACAGACATTAGAAAATGTATCCTCTCCATGAGGCTGAGGGAGAGGTGAAGGATGGTGGTGGAATGACACAAATGGGGCCTGAGTGGCAAAGGTGCAAGATTAAGAAGTTGGGAGGAGAGGAAGACCACATCAGCATTCACGCTTGCAATAGTCAAGGGGGAAAGGTTCCCACTGGCTGCATCTCTGGCTAATTAAACAGCTTGGTCCTGTGGGAGGAGAGGCAAGGAAAGGGGAGGCTGGCTTCTACAGGTGGAGGTCCTCTACTCCTTGCTAGGAGAAATCACCACTCAGGGGGGCTTTATTGCACTAGGGGATACCAAGGCTGGGCAGGGGTTAAAAGCACAGTGTACATCTTTATAAAACTCATGTAAGAATGGGAAATGTCACATGGGTGTCTCATGTAATGACAATGAGAGGCAGACACAGGGCATGAACATGTGGGAAATGGGGAGGTATGGAGAAGTGAATGAGAAGCAATCTATACAGAAGAACATTGGCTTTCTTTGTTCCCTACAATAGGGCAATTGGTAGGGACTCCGTGTCTTCACTCCCAGGAAGGTTGTAGGGGGGCGGTGACAGCAGCAGTAGATGTGTGTCAAGGAGGATGCTAAACAGTGTGAATTCCCTTCCAGATGACTCCGGGGAGAGAGA
>PVIW01003765.1:0-30763 GCA_004026585.1 Noctilio leporinus
ATCAACCCAAACAGACCAACACCAAGGCACATTATTATTAAAATGGCTAATTTCAAAGACAAAGAGAGAATCCTAAAAGCATCAAGAGAGAAATGACAAATAACATACAAAGGGGCTCCAATAAGGCTATCAAATGATTATTCAACAGAAACAATTCAAGCCAGAAGGGAATGGCAAAAAGTATTTCAAGTAATGGGAAACAAAGGCCTACAACCAAGAATACTCTACCCAGTAAGACACTCATTCAAGATAGAAGGAGAAATAAGGAGCTTCTCAGACAAAAAAAAAAAAAAGACTAAAAGAATACATCTCTACCAAACCAGCATTGCAAGAAATGCTAAAGGGTCTGCTTTAAAATGAATAAATAAATAAAATGAAGAAACAAAGAAAACCAAAGGGGAATACAGATACAAAAGGAGAAAATGGCAATGAATAAGTATCAATCAATAATCACCTTAAATGTAAATGGATTAAATGCACCAATCAAAAGACATAGGGTAGCTGAATGGATAAGACAACATGACCCACATATATGCTGTCTTCAAGAGACCCATCTCAGAACAAGAGATCAACACAGATTGAGAGTGAAGGGATGGAAAAATATATATCAAGCAAATGGACATGATAAAAAAGCTGAAATAGCAATACTGATTTCAGACAAAGTAGATTTTACAATGAAGGCCATAAAAAAGGACAAAGATGGACATTTCATAATACTTAAGGGAACAATCCATCAAGAAGAAATAAGTCTGATAAACATATACGCACCCAACATAGGAGCTCCGAAATATATAAGGAAAATCTTGGAAGACTTTAAGAAAGACATAGACAGCAACACACTAATAGTAGGGGATTTTAATACCCAACTATCAATAATGGACAGATCTTCCAAACAAAAAATCCCCAGAGATGTGTGGCATTGAACAACATTCTAGAGGAAATGGACCTAACTGATGTATACAGAGTCTTTTACCCTAAAGAAGCAAAGTACACATTCTTTTCAAATGCACATGAATCATTCTCCAAGATAGACCACATGGTATGTCAAAAGACAAGCCTCCACAAATACAGGAAAATTGAAATCATACAAAGTATCTTCTCAGATCACAATGGCTTGAGACTAGAAACCAATCTCAAGGGAAAAAAACAAAAATTCTCTAACTCATAGAGACTGAATAACATGAAGAGTGAATAAATGTATATGGAGCCAAAAATGCCCACAAATAGCCACAGGAATCTTGAGAAAGAAGAACAAGGTAGGAGGAATCACAATACTGGACTTCAAACATACTACAAGGCTACTGTTATCAAACCAGCCTGGTACTGGCATAAGAATAGACATATAGATCAATGGAACAGAATAGAGAGCCCAAAAATTAACCCAGGACTCTATAGTCAACTAATATTTGACAAAGGGAGAAGGAACATCCAATGGAGTAAAAACAGTCTCTTCAACAAATGCTGTTGGGAGAACTGGACAGCAACATGCAAAAAGATAAAATTAGACCACCAACTTACACCTTACACCAGAATAAACTCAAGATGGATAAAGGATTTAAACATAAGCAGTGCCACCATAAAGTTCGTAGAGAAAAATATAGGCAGTAAACTTTTGGATATCCTATGCAGAAATACGTTTACTAATACTTCACCAAGGGCAAAGGATATCAAGGAACAAATTAACAAATGGGACTATATCAAATCGAAAAGTTTCTGTTCAGCTAAAGAAAATATCAGCAAAATTCAAAGGAAATCAATGTATGGGAAAACATAATCTGATCTTCAAAATGTATAAAGAACTAATGTGTCTCAACACCAGGGAGACAGACAGCCCAATTAAGAAATGGGCAAAGGACCTGAACAGACAACTCACTGAGGAAGATAGATATACAAAGGGCCCAGAGGCATATGAAAGAATGCTCAACATCACTAGTCATCAGAGAGATGTAAATTAAAACCACAATAAGATACCACCTCATACCTGTCAGAATGGCAATCATCAACAAATCAACAAACAACAAGTGTTGGCGAGGATGTGGGGCAAAGGGAACCCTGGTGCACTGTTGGTGGGAATGTAGGCTGGTGCAGTCACTGTGGAAAACAGTATGCGGTTGCCTTAAAAAACTAAAAATGGAACTGCCTTTTGATCCAGTGATTCCACTACTTGGACTATACCCAAAGAATCCTGAAACACCAATTCATAAGAACCTATGTATACCTATGTTCATAGCGGCACTATTTACAATAGCCAAGTGCTGGAAATAGCCTAGGTGCCCATTGGTGGATGATTGGATCAAAAAACTTTGGTACATTTACACAATGGAATACTATACAGCAGAAAGAAAGAAGGAACTTGTACCCTTTGCAACAACATGGATGGAACTGGAGAGTATTATGCTTAGTGAAACAAGCCAGTCAGTGAAGGACAAATATCATATGATCTCACCCATTACAAGACAGTAATGAATAAAACTAACAACAAGCAAAATAGAACCAAATATATGAATACAGTGAATAGGCCTTCAGTGGTCAGGGGAAAGGGTTTGGGGGTAGGGGGGAGGCAGAGGCAAGGAAGGGGAACAGCTTAGTCAAGAACCTAGTATAAAGGAACGATGGACATGGACAACAGGTGGGATTGACTTTGGGGGCAATGGGTGGGTGGGAAGGGGACAGAGGGGAGCAAAAAGGGGATGGCTGTAATACAACAACAATAAAATTAAAAAAAAAAAGAAATGGGCAAAGTATCTGAACAGACAACTCTCTGAGGAAGACATTCAAAGGGCCCAAAGGCATGTGAAAAAATGCTCAACATCACTAGTCCTCAGAGATGCAAATTAAAACCACAATAAGATACCACCTTACACTTGTCAGAATGGCAATCATCAACAAATCAATAAACAACAAGTGCTGGCAAGGATGTGGGTAAAAGAGAAACCCTGGTGCATGTCTGGTAGAAATGCCGGCTGGTGTAGCCACTATGGAAAACAGTATGGAATTTCCTCAAAAAACTAAAAATGAAACTGCCTTTTGATTCAGCAATTCCACTGCAAGGATTATACCTGAAGAACCCTGAAACATCAATTCATAAGAACCTATGTACCCCTACTTTCATAGCAGTGCTATTCACAATAGACAAGTGCTGGAAACAGCTTAAGTGCCCATCAGTGGATGATTAGATAAAAAAAAACTTTGGTACATTTACACAATGGAATTCTATATAGCAGAAAGAAAGAAGGGACTCCTATCCTTTGCAACAACATGGATGGAACTAGAAAGTATAATGCTTAGTGAAATAAGCCAGTCAGTGAAAGATAAATACCATATGATCTCACCCACTACAGGAGACTAATGAGTAAAACAAACAAACAAGCAAAACAGAACCAGATACATGAATACAATGAATAGACCTTCAGTGGGCAGAGGGGAGGGGGTAGTCGGGGGGAGGAGTAGGCCAAGAAGGGGAGCAGTGTAGTCAAGGAACTAGCATGGCAGAACCATGGACATGGAGAACAAGTGAGATTGGCTTTGGTGGGGATGGGGTGGGTGGGGAAGGGGAGAGAGTGGAGGAAAAAGAGCAAAGATGTAATACAACAATAATAAAATTAAATTAAAAAATTAAAAAATAAAATAATAAAAGAAAAAAAAGAATATTTTACAGTTGTGAAAATGAATGACCAACTGCTACATTTGTCTACATACTCAATTTCTCAACAATGTTATGTTAAGAAAATTTTAAGGGACCTAAGAATACATGCAGTGGTGTTCCTTTTACTTACAGTTCAAAAAACAAAAATAGCATATACTTTCTAAATACACAAGTAGCAAAACTAAAATGAGGACAAATTTTTTTTTTTTTTTTAAGGAAAATTATTAAAACAAAAGTAAGGCTAGTATTTACCTCTGGGAAAGATGAAGCGTGATGTGATTGGGGAGAGGTAAACTGGATGCCTCCAAGATATTGAATTATGTCCTGAACTGAATAATTAGATTCATATTATTAATACCCTTTAAATCATGCCTATTATTTGTAGATACTTTTTGTGTTATGTACTTTAGTTTTGGAAATATTAATGAAAATAGAAGCTCAAAATGTGTGGAACAAAAACTCCTACTTCATATATATCACCTGAACTTTTCTTTATATACAATGAAGCTCCAATTTTATTTATGAGTGGTAAAACTAAAAAACAATTTAAAAAGATTTTCTAAACTGGATATTATTTTATTTTGCTTTATCTAGTTTTTTTTTTTTTAATGGTATAACTGGAAATGTCAAACAATAGTTGCAAAAGTGTGCTTCAGGCTCACATTGATATTCAGTCAGCTATACTCTTGAATTTTACCAAGCAAGCATTTTTTAAACCTCTGTTTTTGACAGGTGCTGTATAGAATATTGTTTAGTTTCTACATCATTTTCATGTAGCCTGTAATCATTGTACGTCTGAATTTTTTCCAGCCTGCTTAACATAGCACTCTTACCATTCAGAGACACAGTAAATAAGATCAGTCTCCGAAAGTTGCCCAGGAGGAAAGAGTTGCCCATAATTTTTGACAATCCTGTGATTCTTTTCAGTTGTACAGATTTCAAATGTTACAGTAACCACTTGAGCACTGGATGCTAGAGGGAAAAAATTCCCACAGCTTACTGATTGAGGTCCCTGCCTTACTTCCTGCTCTGTTCCCTCTAGAAACATTGTTTTGCCTTGTGCATTTCACTTTGTGCTTCCTCCTTCATTTCTTGAAATTCCTTCCCTTGGTGTTTCATTTATCCTTTTAAACTTGCTTGGACACTACCTCCTTCAGAAAGTCTTCCTCAGTACCCCTAAGTATAGCCCTGTGGTCCTCAAAGTGAGGTTCCTACCCTAGTAGCAGGTGGATTACCCGGACGTGTGGTAGAAATGCAAACTCTGGGGCCAATGCCAGGCCCACTGATTTAGGAACTCGGGGTGGGCCCAGCAGGGTTTTAGCCAGCTCTGAGTGACTCTGATGCACACTAAAATTTGGGAGTCACTGGGTTAGATAATAAATCTCTTTTCTGTGTTTTTATACCAGCTTTTACTCATGTGTGTCACTGAACACTCACCCTATTATGTTGAAAGTCCACGTTTGCCCATTTTTCTAAATAAGATCCAGAGGTGAAGATTGTGTCTTTTTCCTCTGGGAATACATAGCAAATAGGTTCATGGGAGACACTCAGGAAATGTTTATTAAATTGTGAGAACTATAAAGTTTTAAAGATGGCAGTCAGAGGCACCAAGAAGATAAACCAACCTTTCAGTACCCACACCCATCTTTCTATACCAACTCCACTCCAGAGCCTCTCTCTGAGAAGTGATGCATTATCTCAAGGAAACCTTATTTAAAAAGAAATAATAAGTCAATGGATTTGTAAATATGCTAAAACCTAGCGATACCTATGTGTGCAGACATCAATGTAGCAGAATAATAATTCTGACTTTAAAGGGAATCCAACCTACTCAAAGGCCTTGATTAGTTTCAAGTGTGTGGCAATGACTTAATTGTATCTTTTTCTTCTGTCATTTCTGAGATGATGAGCATGTGCAAATCTACAGCAAGGAAACCTCTGCATTGAAAGCTGAAGCAGGGGAAGTGTGAGGCATTATATAAATCTGGAGGTTGTATTATAACTCTGGTAGATAATGGTTAATATTATCCAGATAATAGCTGGATAGCCTGGAATTAAGAGGCTATAAATGTATAAATTATAAGACATTGCATTAAAATCTGGATGGGCTAGTATAAATCAGAAGCATTCTAGAATCCATGGGGACCTATACAATTTAGTAAGTATGAAGATTCTAGTTTTTGTCCCATCTGTAAGTTTTTATAAATTCATTTTTTAGAGCAGGAAACCTGTCCACATTTATTAATTTTATAGGTAGGAGGCGAGAAGAGGTGAAAAAGTGCACTTGATAGAAGTTGGGATAGGAAATAAAAGTATCTGAAGCCAGAGAAAGAAGGGAATGGCTAAAGGAAAAAAACCCTAAAGACTGATTTACACCAAAACCTCTGAAATTTAACTCCACACGAGAAGGCAAATATACTCCGTTGTAACATTGAAATGAACAAGTGCACTGAGACTGACAAACCCTGAATTCAGATAGTGACTGCTATCTATTAAAGCATAAGCTGGAGGAAGAGGCAAGGAAGGGGAGCAGTTTAGACAAGAACCTAGTATAAAGCAACCATGGAGATGGACAACAGGTGGGATTGAGGGGAATGGGTGGGTGGGGAGGGGGACAGAGGAGAGCAAAAAGGGGATGGATGTAATACAACAGCAATAAAATTTAAAAAGAAAAAGAAAAGGAAAATAAATAAATAAATAAAAGCACAAGCTAATAGAGGACCAAGATGGCAGAGGAGTAAGAGGAGCTACACCAATCTCCTCCCATCACCAAACTGGAATTACAACTCAATTGGGGAGAAATCATCTGAAATAACCAACAGAACACAAAGTGGACAGAAGTCTTATTAACACGAACAGAACAGAAGAGCCGATTCATCACAACGTGACTGGTAGGAAGTGCGGAGACACAGGAGGGCTGGCAGGGCTCCCACAGGTGGCAGTTGAAGGGATGGAGCAACATCTCAGCAGACAAAGATTCCATGTGAGAAGGGTGGGATCTAAACCCTCAACTGGGCTTCCCAGGCTACAGCAACACCAGAGAGTAAAATAGCACTCAGCTGTGAAAAGCAAAAAGCTACCAGGTTTAGCCTGCTTGACAGAGACACTAAGTTCTTAAAGGGACCATGCATGAAAATACAGTGGTACCCACCTACTCTGGGCTCCAGCAGAGAAAGGGCAGAGTGGACTAGAGACACTGGGGGAAAGTTTGGGTCAGTGGCTTTTGGGGGAGAGTTGAGGGGGCAGCCTGTGAATCCAGTGCTGACCCATCCCCCATACAGCCAGCAGACCACTCTTCCAAAAGGCGATGGCCTGAGGGGAAGCCACAGCCCCATCCATAGGAATTAATCCACCTGACACATCAGTGCTTAAACCTGACTTCTGATCACAGGTTGACTAGATTAACAACTAAAGGTGACAAAGACAATGGATCTCTGGTAGTCTCCAACTGGCTAACTAGGCTCGGACTGGGATATGAGCTGACTTTACCAAGTACGGAGCCAGAAGGTAAAAAATAGTGCACCTCTACAGCACAGGGGGTCACACCACTAAGACAGTACATCAAAATAGACCAATTCAAGAAGCAGAAACAAACAAGAATCACCTAAAATGGGGAGACACAGAAATAAACCCTCAGCAAATGGAAAGGAGGAATCCCCAGGAAGAGTGGAAAATGAAATAGAGGCAAGCACTCTATCAGACATGGAATTCAAAATAATGATGATAGAGAAGCTCAATGAGCTCAGCCAGTTCAAAGAAAACTACAGATAACTTCAGGGGAACTACAAAGAACTCCAGGAAAGCTATAAGAACTTACTGAGAACTACACCAGCATTAAAAAGGACCTATAAATCATCAATAAAAGCCAGAAGGAAATGAAGAATACCATTTCTGAATTGAAGAACTCAGTAGAAGGAATCAAAAGCAGGCTAGAGAAAGCAGAGGATTGGATCATCGAGCTGGAGGTCAATGTTGAAAAAATTCCCCAGGCAGTGCAACAAAATGAAAAAAGACTGAAAAGGAATAAAAAGGTTTTAAGAGAGCTGCAGGACAACATAAAACATAATAGCCTCTGTATCATAGGGATACCAGAAGGAGAAGAGAAGAAGCAAGGGATAGAAAACCTGTTTGAAAAAGTAATGACAGAAATCTTCCCTAACTTGAGGAGAGAAAAAGTCATGCAAACTGAAGAAGCACAGAGGCTCCCAAGGAAGATGAACCCAAACTGGCCCACTTCAAGACACATCATCATGAAAATGGCAAATTTCAAAGACAAGGAGAGAATCCTAAAAGCAGCAAGAGAGAAACAGCTAATAACATACAAGGGGGCTCTGATAAGGTTATAAGCTGATTTCTCAACATATACATAACAAACCAGAAAGGAATGGCAAAAATTATTTCAAGCAATGGAAAACAAAGGCCTGCAACCAAGAATACTCTACTCAGCAAGGTTGTCATTCAAAATGGAAGGCAAAATAAGAAGCTTCCCAGACAAAAGAAGACTAAAAGAATATATCTCCACCAAACCATTACTGCAAGAGATGCTAAAAGGTAAATGGATTAAATGCACCAATCAAAAGGCATAGAGCAGCTGAATGGATAAGAACCAACTCTAACTTATGAATGCTTTAAAGTGACTTTTATAAATAGGTTTTACTAAATAAGGTACAATTTTGTATATTACTTTTATCTGCATTATTGCAGGTTAAGTTTCTTAGACTGAAATTATCTCACAATATGGGAAAATCAGCTTACTTAAAATAACTCAGAAAAATTGAATGCATTTAAGGAAGAAGAAAAAAGTAAGAAAATGTGGATGTATATTACATAGAAGACATGCTATCTTTTTCACTATTACAAAATATGTGCTTATTTATGGGTGTGTAATATATAGATTTTGTTAGTAATTTGTGTTTTAAATAGCAACCAACTGGTCATAGGTGTGTTAGAAAAAATGCTGAGAATGAAGACCAATTTGGATGGAAGTTGCAAACTACTAAACTATACGATTTGTGTACATAGACAATATATATTCTATTGTTAGCATGTATATTAGATGAGATTCCTTTCAACTAAATTGTGGAAATACGCATTTCTAGTTCTGAAGGCCCCAAACTGGGAGGGCTTGGAAGAAGGAATTAATGCTATGGTACACTTTATTATTGAAATGTGAACATACCTAATCTCTACCTCAACAGACTTTTAAATAGTTCAGGGATTAGTTTAGGACCACATAAGAAGTCAACCACAAGTTCAAAAAATAGCTAGAATACTATTGTACAAAACTATTTAAATGCTAGTGCTTTTTTTACTTCAACTTAGTAGACATAATAATTTCTACTCTGGGGCCCAACTAAGCACTGCAAGTGCCATTATTTCTGAAGGCTTCAACTTGTAAAACACATGTAGAGGGAAAACAGAGGGTATTGAAAGAAGTGAGACCTGTGCACAGCATAAATAAATAAATAAATAAATAAATTTGCTATTTAAGATAAAAAAACTCCATAAAAAATAAGTTCTAGTTCCAGTACCTTAAAATAAAGTTAAATTGTATTCTTGGAGTGGGGGCGGGGGGGGGGGGATCTGACTCAAAAACTAAATTCATTTTTCACTATGGGTTTGGCACTGTCTCTAGGCCAACTTCCACAAAAGTGAGCTCTGCAATACACCATTTCTGTGATATATTTCACAAAAACAGCATTCTAGAGTAAAATAAGTATTAAAGAAGAAAAAATCTGCTTAATTTTGCTACAATATATATAAAATACTATAATTTAATATGTAATAATTATGTAAGCTATTGGCATACTTTAAACTTTTTGTACTAACCCTTCAAAATCCAGTATGTACTTTAAATATGTGTAAAAATATGTATGGGTGTAAATGTACTTTTATAGGTGGTAATATTGCAATTCATATTACTTAAAAGAGTAATTTTTTAAACAGATGAATTAATGTAGGCATTTTGGAGTAATGAAAAAAAACTTTGTATTAATATAATTTGAGAAGCTGACAGAAGGCAGTAATTAAATGGTGAATTATCTGGATGTGAAAGGAAAAAAAAAAAGTACACATTAGTGGTTACAGAATAAACAGGGGGATGTTAAAAAGAACAAAGGAAATAGAGAAGCCAAAGAACATATGCATGACTCATGGACATGAACTAAGGGGGGGCATTGCTGGAGGAAATGGAGTACTGGGTGGAGCAGGGCAAAGAGGGGAAAATTGGGACAACCGTAATAGCAAAATAAATAAAATATATTTTTTAAAAAAGCATAAGCTAATAAAGACAATGATTCTTTTCCATACCTAAGATTGGAATGTGTAAGCTTCTTATTATTTTTTTATTCAACAAATATTTAATGAACAGACACTATGTACTTATTGGCACTGAGGTGGGTTCTGAAGTCCAAAGAGCCAGTCTGGATAAAGCTATTGCCCTCAGAGGTCACCGACAAGCAGATGAGGGATGGGTACCAAGCTTACATTCATCCTCTTCACACGCATGCCTCCTCAAAATCCAGGGTTAAGGCCTCACATACTGAGGCTTCCTCTTCTCTGGCCTACACCAGAGTTTCTCAATTGTCTTTTAGATTGTAATGATTCTGGAATTTATAATACTTTAGAAAACCTTACATATTATTTTTTACTTAAATTAACTACAAGTATACTTTTACACTAAATCAAATGGCACCTCTTATTACCATTTAGTGTCTGCTCACCATTATTCATTCAGACAAAATTTATTGAAAGCTTATTATGTACCAGGCCCAGTGCCAAGGACTGGCAATATTATGGCAAATAAGATAGGTACAGTCCCTGCTCTGAACTTCATGAAACTCAGTTCCATGTAGGCAGGTCATGGGAAAACTGTAAGTACAGAAGAAAGAGGAAGACCACCTGCTCTACTCTGGTACATAGGAAAACAATGAGTGAATCAGATAAAGTTCAGCAAAGAAGCAATGGATGTGTTATCATGAGGAATGAGTTGCTGCTTACCAGCAGACACTGGGCCCAGGGAGTAATGCATAAAATTATTCTTGAGCTGAGAAGTGCCTCCAGACAAAACTAGTGCTTATGGCTAGAGGATAGGGCTGATAGATGAAACAGTAGGTAAAACCAAAAACATGGAGGCCAAATGAAAAGGCCCTTGTGCTCCATGTCAGGAGTTTGGCATTTATCCTGCAGGCAAGTGGGAGCTGTAGAAGGATCTCAGAGGGAAGTGACTTTTTTAGTTTGGATCTTGGGTATATCACTCAAGCAGCGAAGATCTTATGTGATGGAGTTCTGAAGGCAGGCATTAGCCAGAGATCTAGATGTGACTTGGAGCAAAGAAGTAGGTTATTGGAGCTTTTCTCGGGTTCCTGATACTGAAACACAGTGCTGACCCTAGCTATCTCTGGCCTCGGGTAAGTACATGCACTCAGGAGTGGGCACACAGGAGAGCCCAGACTGGCTCCCTGACAACCACCTGATAGACTCAGCTGGACCTTAGGCCAGACGTGACCCTGCAGGTTGAATAGGGAAGATATGTCTCTTTGTCCTATTAGATCTCTCCATTTCCCTGTTGATCACTCACCCACATTTTACACATGTTGACAACATACCTTATTTAGCTTATGTATATGTTATGATGTCCTCTAACTGACTGTCAGTCACAAGACCTGTCAGTTTCCTGTTTTTAATGCTGGTAGATGGGTACCCAATCCCTATGAAGGTGCAAAGTTCTGACAAAACTCCAGCACTATCAACCTTTCATAGCCAGCTTTATAACTCCCCAAATATACAGCAATAAAAAGAATATTTGAGCCCTGGCTGGTGGCACAGTGGATAAGGCACCAGCCTGCGAATCCAAAGGTCGCTGGTTCAATTCCCAGCCAGGGCAACATAATCAGGTTGCAAGCCAGGCCTCCAGCCAGATCTCCAGCCAGGTCCTTAGCTGGAGGCAGGTGAAAGGCAACCACACATTGATGTCTCTCTCCCTCTCTGCCGCTTTTCCTTCCCCTCTCTCTGAAAAATAAAAAATAAAAAATTTTTTTTTAAAAAGTATATTTGCACAAGATACCTGTATTCAAACAATAAAAATAGCACTTCCCCTATCATTTCTTATCTAGGAAAATTTTTTAAATATCTTCCTTTATAAGAAAAACTACATCTCTGTCAAGAAAGAAGGGGAAAGAGAGAAGTAACAGAGGAAAATAGACAGCCTGTCTTTAGAGAAAAATAAATAGATATATGTTTGCTGAATTATTTATTATTTTTATAGCAAATATAATAAATATAATTAATATTTGAAATCATGAAGTAAGTTTTCTGAGTTCCAAACTTAAATTTTAAGAAGACATTATTATGATATCTTCACATTTAGGGAAGGAACAAAGGTTTTCAAAAGGTTATAAAGTGGTGCAGAAGACCACAATAAATAACTAGAAATGAACAAACAAGAAAAGTAAATGAATTAGACAGATTTCTCCCTGAAATTGAATTTTTATAAACTAAACCCATTTCCCAAAATAGAAGTCAGCATGGTGAAACTGGCTACTTGTTCTCTTGAAGGTAACTTCAACAAGCCCCATTCTGCTGCCATTTTTTACTGACACATGTTTTTTCATTTATGTCTTTTTAAATATATATACTTTTTATTGATTTTACTGTTACAGTTTGTACCAGTTTTTCTTCCTTTTCCCCCCTCCATGTAGTACCCCCATTCCCTCCAGCAATATCCCCCTTAGTCCATGTCCTTGTTTCATGTATATAAATTCTTTAGCTTCTCCATTTCCTATATTATTCTTTATATTCCCCTGTCTATCCTATAACCATCTATGTGGTGAATTGTCACATCTAGACAATTCACCATTTAATTACTGCCTTCTAACTGTCAGCCTCTCAAATCGTATTAATACAAAGTTTTCTTTTCATTATTTCAAAATGGTTATTGTTAATTCATTTGTTTAAAGAATTACTTTTTTTAAAAAAAGATTTTATTTATTATTTCCAGAGAGAGAAGAAGGGAGAGAGGCAGAGAGGGAGAGAAACATCAATGTATGGTTGCCTTTCACCTGCCTCCAGCTATGGGCCTGGCTTGCAACCTGATTATGTGCCCTGGCTGAGGAATCAAATCAGAGACTTTTGGGTTCTCAGGCCAGTGCCTATCCACTGAGTAACCAGCCAGGGCTCGTTTTATTTAGACCATAAAGTAGTTCTAGTGGAAAGAATATTAAATGTGAAATCAGATGTATTAAACCTTTTAGTTTTTGTATGGCCTTTTATAGGTTTGTTCTCTTCAATTATTGATAATTGCCTCCCAGAATTTTTATGAGGTTTAAATAAAAGAATAGGTGAGAAATTGTTCAGTAAAGTACAATGTTGCACCCATGTGTTTTAACATTAGTATTACTATGATCAGTACTGGATACTGAGAAGTTGATCATAATACATAAATAGCTCATTGGAGTCAGAGGGATCAGGAGGAAGAGGAAGATGCTACTTTACACAAACTACTGAAAGCTGTATGTCAATGAACTATCTGAGAAACAGGTATGGAATAATAATACTATTGTGCAACTTCATTCTTATTGGCAGCCCAGCTGCCTGATTTTAAACCTTTGGAGAAATTAAAGACCATTCATTTGGCACTGGAATCCATAGAGCCCCCAAAACAAAATCTAAGGTTTCTGTGGAATGAAATGTGTATGTAATTAATTTCAGTCATCGAATAAAGTTTATTGTTGAGAATTGGAGTAGAGGGAGAGGAGAGAGAAACCTGTTAAACACAGACCTCTGCTACACAAATATATCTCATTATTTGTTGAATTTTTACTTCAGTGAGTACAGTTCAGGTCCAGCACATCAAAAATAATGGAGAAAATACAGAAGAGTACTAAACATTTTTTGTTTTTGTTGTTGTTTTTGCTTCCCAATGCTAATTTCTGAGAACCATCTTTCCCCTACTTTTAGCCCATGAACATAGATGAGGCTGAGTCAGCCCTCAACTCCTGGAGTAGAAAATGGGATTTAGCAAGCCAATCAAAACATTTTTTTCAATCCATGGTAGTCAAATCAGAGATGAACTTGTTTTTTTCATACAATCAGTTAAGAGAAAATTAAATTTAAGCAGAAACTTCTAAAAAGCAGTAATTTTTTTTTTTTAATTTCAGATATTTTAAAAAATTTCTTCAGATTTGTTGTTTATCGGGAGTAATTGAAATAAGAATATAATTGAGTCCCATCATCATCATAGAAATGGTTTTAAGAGAAATTGATCAGATGAATATTATTGCTTACCATTTTCAACCAGTAAACAGTTGCCATTGATAAACAGCCAACAGTTTGTCAAGCATGCTCAAAATATGTTACATAAAACAACATGCCTGTTCATGGACTAATAAGCTAGCATTTAGTCTAGAGAAGTTGAGATCACCTGCTCCAAAAGGGGAAATGAATTCTCAGTGAGAGTAGAGCCAAATCATCCAGATGGATGCCAGGAACATGAAGAGAGAGAAATTGAATTCTACCATAAACTGCCCTGAGATTTACTCTCACCCCTGACATGACCTGTCCTTATCCCTGGAATGTTCAGATGCGCTGCTGTTTTGCTTAAGCCAGTTTGCATTTTTTGTTGTTTGTTTTTTGGGGGGAGGACATGCAACCAAAAGAAGTTTAAATAATAAGGAGATGGCAAATTAGAGCAAGAGAACCAAAAAGTTATGAATAATTAAATTTCAAAAATTTAGTATAAGTTAAAGAAATTAATCACATGCCACCAAAAGCCACTCATATATACTCAAAGCCATAGTCAGAAATTAAACTATCATGCTTAGTGAGATAAGCCAGGCAGCGAAAATTAAATAACTACATGTTCTCACTTAATACAGGAGACTAATGAACAAACAAACAAGCAAACAAAACAGAACCAGAGACATGAACACATCTTCAGCGTGTAAAGGGGAGAGGGGGGAGGAGGGGGAGAAGGAGGCAAGGAAGGGGAACAGTTTAGTCAAGGAACTAGTATCATGACCCATGGACACAAACATCAGGTGGGATTGACTGTGGGGGTGGATAAGGAGGATGGGGAAAGGGAGCACAGCTGAGCAGCAGCAGCAGCTTAACTCTCTGAGTTGATAAGGTGGCAGTTGAGCTGCTCCTCGGGAAAATGTTCCAGTGGTCACATACACATTTGGAGTAAGACCATCCCAGGCAGAAAAATGTGGAAAAAAACTAAGGCAAGACAATGTTTGACATGTCTAAGAAATAGCAGGGAATTCAAGCAGGGTAAGAATGGTAATAGATAACAATTAGAAGAATAGTGGGGATGCATATCAAGGATGGACCCATAAACTATTACAAAGACTTTTCCTCTGAGTAATATGGAAGGCCACTGGCATGGAGAAAAGCCATGGCATGATCTGACTGTCACCCCCAAAGGATTCACTCTATCCTCCCTACTAATACTAGAGGTAAGTGTAGAAGCAAGTAAATTAGATAGGAGATAAAATCACAATAATCTAAATGAGAAATATGATAGCTTGTATCAGTGTGATTTCAGTGCAAGAACCTGAAGGTGGAACTCACAGAGTTTACTGATGGATTGGATGTAAGGTGTGAAAAAAAGAGAGACTTCAAAAATCATTCTGAATTCTGTGGTTTAAGCAACTGATTTGAAGAAGTTAAATCAGAAGTAGTGGATATTTGATGTTTAAGAGATGGGTTTAATGCAGAAGCACCTAGATAACTTTAAGAGGTCGAAGAAAGGGATGCAGGGGTGAGGAGACTAAGGGCAGAAGAGAGAAAGACCCTGAAAACTCTGAGTTAGGTTGATATTGATTTTGAAGATAAGGAGGTAATATTTTGTGAGGCAAGCCTTAAAAACTATGAATAAATCCCATTTACCTAGAGCTCTCTGAATCATTAAAATAAGTAACTTTACAGATAGAAATATACAAGATGACATTATTCACCCAAAAGATGAATAGAACAAATTATAAGAGAAGATTTTCATCTGTTTTATACCATCTCAGAAGTGCACTTAAACTGATGGTTGGAAAAATAAATGTGCACTTGCTCCAAAAGACATGGCCTCACAGACATCTGCCATGGCAAAGGCATGTGCACAGGCTAATATGTATCTTTAGGCATGTAAACAATCATTTACAGCAGGTCATTACAGATCATCACTGAGTGCAAACCTTTATTCACTTCTGTGCTACATACTTGATTTTTATAAATATTTCAAGAGGATTTGAAGGTTACCCTCATATCAAGGTCATTCAGATCATGATAGGGACTGAAAGTCACAAAGTAAGATGCCATCATAAAGCAATAGAACTATTTTCCTTTTGTGGCTGAGAAATCATTTTCAAATATATCTTTGGCAACAAAATATCAAAAGTCAGTGAGTTTCTTAATATGATTTATTTAAAAGAAAGTCTTATTATGAATATATTAATGTGTTATTAATAAGCTTCACATTATAGTCATACATTTTTTAAATATTGGTAATAAAAGGGGACACATTTATTAGTAAAATTCCTCTTCGTTTTATTTCTTTGTTTATTTTGACTAGTTTCTTATAAAATATTCTTAGTAGATAAAAGAATTAATAATGGGCCTGTTAGTAACTGGAAAATGTCTGAGAATTTAGGTATAATCTGGAATTCAGGGGATTACGCTTTATTTATTCTATAAGATTTTTCACAAAACTAAAGAAAATGAAGGAAAAAAAGACATAGTGCCAACAAATCTGAGATTAGCTTTCACTCTTTGCAAAAAGGATGTTTTTCCCCTCTGTCTTGTATTTCCTCTTTGTTTCTTTGGGAGAAAAGAGGATAAGAAAAACACATTACTCAAAATGAGCCTGAGATGGAAAGAAAATAATAAAATCAAATGATAGGTTACAAATAACAGAGCCCAGCAAAGGAAATATGTAATTAAAATGAAAATAAAGAGAATGTGTAGGAGCTGACAAAAAGAAAAGGTAAGTAGAAGGAAGAGCATATAAATTTAATCACTGGCAGGGCCTGAAAATGTCCCTAACAAAAATGAGCTTGCAAGCAGAAAAAAAGAAAATGAAACTTGAATATAAGGGGGGATTAAGTAAGGCTATCTATGCCTTCACAGTATAATACCTGGGTTTAGAGAGAAGAGGTCATTAAAATATCTTATTGACTCAAACATCAAGAGGAACTAATACAATATGGTACTTCAATGAAAGTATAAACCCAATATTCGCACAGTTGACTATGTGTCTCATAATAAAACCAACATGTGGGAAGAGTTTGGGATTGAGAAACAGGAGGCCTCAAGTCTAATTCCAGACCTGTCACAACTCACTAATGTCTGTTCCCTGGATCTCAGCTTTATCATCTATAAAATGGGAGATTTGTACTAATTGGTTTCTACGATCCCTTCTGGCTGTAATGATTAATAACTTATAAATGTCTTCCATTGAATGTCTGGTATATAATCTCAAAATGGTAGAAAGATAAATTAATCAACTTCAGACGTCTTAGTCAAACTTTTTGATACCTCTTCCCTTTTCACTTTTATTCCTGGAGAATAGTCTTTAAAAGCTTTTCAAACAAATGTTCACTGCTTTATGTAGTTGTCCATCTTTTAAGTCTCATGATTTATGAAATCTCATCAGCTTGGAAATACCAATAATGAAAATGTAATAATTGCCCCTTGTGGCCGTATAGGATAACACAATGAACTGTGCAGAATTATTGCTTACTGGAACATCGTCTGTGGATCATTGAGTCCTCTATCTGTGGACTGATTTTTTTTTTTTTAAATTTCAAAGAATGTTGGTACTTCTAATGATTACTTAAAAACATCTAATGATTACTTAAAAGTATCATTAAATAATCTTTTTTAAAACTCATTTTCTTTAGTACATCTAAAGTATGTGGGCCTTGGCTGGTAGCACAGTGGATAAGGCACCGGCCTGCGAACCCAAAGGTCGCAGGTTCGATTCCCTAGCCAGGGCACGTAACCAGGTTGCAAACCAGGTCTCCAGTCAGGTCTGTGGCTGGAGGCAGGTGAAACGCAACCATACATTGATGTCTCTCTCCCTCTCTGCCTCTCTCCCTTCCCCTCTTTCTAAAAATAATGAAGTAAACTCTTTAAAAATAAATAAATAAAGTGTGTGGCATTTTACAGCATAAAACTGAGTTTTAAAAACTCAAAAAAACTCAGTTTACATTATAATTTTTCTATTTTGTCAGTTTTTAAAAACTACACTTTCCATCCACATACTTTACTAAAATTACTTACACCTGCCACTTGAAGCCATTTAATTTTAAAAGATAATTTGTTTATGGGACTAAAACTCAAATGGGCATTTGAGAATGCAGTGATAGAGTGGAGAGGGTCTAGACATAGATTTGTCATTAATTAGCTATGCCATCATTGATAAAATTATTTCAGTGTAAAGTGTTAAAGCAAATTTAAGCATCCACGGAAGAAAACTTGCCACTTGACGTACACGCTAACCATCATTCACAATTTATTGATAATGCTGTATTGTATATGGGTATTATACAATGTTATATACAGATTATAGAGAACAATTAGAATATTTGGAAGAAATTCAATGTTTGTATTGATGACTCTAAATTTTAAATATTTTAGAAAATGTCAGAGCTTAGAAAACAAAGTATCCATTATTTGGTAAATTCACCTATTACCATCTCTCATTCCAATGTTACCCTACCCACCAACTCCCACCCAAGTAAACCAGATTAAAAAAAAATATTTTAAAATACTCTTTAAACTTCAAAGAGCGTCTTACTTTTAATAATTGTGATTTGGTGATTATATAGTTCTTAAGAAAATTATTGATTTTTGAGCTCTAATAAGAAATTCAATCTATAGAAAATTGTTCTAAGAAAAGAATCATAAGTGGCTGCAAATACTAACACAATGGAAATATTAACACATAAATATTGTAAATAGCCTATACATCAAAAAGGAGTTTACTTAGGTGTAGTTATAGATATACAGTAAATTGTATTCATACCATGTAACTAAAATTTTTTGTCACAAATGTTTAATACAGATGCTCACAAATTTTAAAAATGCCCAGGAAGTAATGTTTAAGGGGATAAGCAAGTTGCAAGAATATAAATAGTATTATTCCATTGCTGTTGTTTTTAACTGCCCATAAAGTAAATGCATAGCCAATGTTAACAAAGGTTATTCTGTCCCATTGTGGTTATCCTATTGTGTCTTATCTGCTTGACTAGTCCTCTTCAATGGACCTCATCATATCATTAACTGGCTTTTCTTTTCTCTGAAATAGGTCAGGCAGCTCAAACACATTATCTGGCTACAACAAAAGTACACCTTTCTATTTTAGTTTCAATCTTTTTTTTTTTTTTTACCTTCCTTTAGGAAATCAAAGTCAACTTCAAATAGATTGAAGAAATTGAGGTCACACACCCCTCATTTGATCAGTCCCCTTCCTCTCAAACCGTTCATTCATTTTAAATATTTAAAACCTCAAGTACTAGCCAAACTAACATAAAGGCAAACATTTCAGTGTCAACCAATTTGGGGGAGATCACAACATAGGTCAAAAAAAGGCAGGGCAGGAGAACATTTCAATGTATCAATAGTCACAGGATTCATAACATTTTGAGCCAATTATATAGCTCACCTTTCTTGCAACCAATATTCCTTCTGAACAGGGGAAGTTGAAACATGTCTAATGGCTTGAAAAGGGAAAATTTCATTAAAGAATAACATAACTTTGAGGTGTGACATTATGTAGAAAAGGGAATGTTTGCATTTGTACCCACAACACAAGTATTGAAGAACTTAATTTTCCCTTTTCTTTTTTTTTTACCAGTAACATCTGTTCATTGGACAATTGCAGGTTCTTTCCCAATAGGTGTTTGTAGATTCCAGCCAGATAGTGGGAAGGAAAGAAAGACTCAAAGAAAGACACAGATATATAAGGCTGCAACGAACTATAAACTGTGTTTTTCTGTGTTTGTTAAAGAAAAAACAACTTTATAATCAAGATCTTACTTGTAAGAGTGGGATACTAGATTGATAGTTGTGGACCTGCCCTTATGTCTGTCTTCTAGATTTACACTTATGCTATAGTGGAGGGGGCATCCGTCCATAGGCAATAGCCTCAGAGTCAAAGCAGGGGTCAGGAAATAACACATATTGGTAAGAGGAAGCTCAGGAAGGTGGCTTGAGGGACACTCAGTAGAAGCAGATGATGTGCGGAAAGGCCCAGCTGCTCTTTTCTTGGGACTTTAGTTGCAGCTCTTCCTTCTTATTTTTCTCATGTGCTGAATGCACAGACAGAGCTCAGAGGTGAACACCTCCAGGGTGGCCTCTTGTTGGTTGTCCTGGATGGCCACATTGGTCATGTGCACTGTCTGGCAGGTCTGCTTTCTGGAATTCAGGTCTTTTCCCACCACCTGGTCTTACACTGTCACTTGGCAGATGAGGATCTGGTTGAGCTGGTGTTTGCAATTCTGGAAACCTTCAGGCTGGAGCTTGATTTGTTTATTTCTGTCCAAAATGTGTAAAATGCCATTCTGTGTGTAAGAGTTCTTTGTCTTTACTAAGGAGACCATTATACATCTGATTGTATGTGGTTTTGAAATCATTAACAATTGGCTTGTGGGCGCTGGTCCTGGAAGCCTCATGTGAGTTCCTATTCCAAAGGACCAGACACAGTCACCATTTGCTGAAAATGTTGTGTACCTCTGTGCTCCAGTTCTGGTTGCTTGAACAGACCACTGTCACTGGCAGCAGTGACCACTGCATTAAGGCAGTCTCATAGTCCAGGCCCCACTATCTACCTTCAGATTGTGATTTAATTTTTCCTTTTTTTTTTTAAGATTTTATTTATTATTTGTAGAGAGAGGGAGAAGGAGAGAGGCAGAGAGGGAGAAAGACATCAATGTGTGGTTGCATTTCACCTGCCTCCAGCTACGGACCTGACTGGAGACCTGGCTTGCAACCTGGTTCTGTGCCCTGGCTGGGAATCAAACCAGAGACCTTTGGGTTCTTGGGCCAGCACTCTGGCGCCATCTTGGCACATCCACTGTGCCACCAGCCAGGGCTTAATTTTTCTAAGTTGCATTTTACTCAGCTGTTCAATGAAAATAATACCACTAGCTTCATGGGATTATGGTAAAGCATAAATGAGCTAATGATTCTACATAGAAAGCATAGAAAAAAGCCAGTACTCAGTAATGATAGGTACTGCTTGCAGTACTTAGAATGAGAATGCTGAAGAATGATAATAATTCTGTATTGTTTATTGTGGTACCAGCAGTGACAGTTAATGGAGGTGGGAGTGGAGGTTATAGATACAGCAGGAGAAACAGCCTAGTGGGAATATGCTTAGCAGTAATTAAATACTGACTATTCCGATGTTCCTGAAAACCAAGGGAGGACCTCATCCATCATGCTCTGTATCAGGAATTAGCAAACTACATCCCACCTTCCAGTTTTATATGTTCTGAGAGCCAAGAATGTTTAGAAATGTATTTTAATGACTGCATTTTAAATGGTTATATAAACACCCATGATATCTTTAACTTTGACACTTGGCTCACAAAGTCTAAAATATTTACTAGCTCATCCTTTAGAGGAAAAGTCTGGTGACCTCTGCCCTGTATTGTTGATTTAGTACAAGACTTCCAGGCCATCCCTTACTCTTTGTTAAAATGTTTCCTTATTCTGACCCAATTTAACTACCTCTTTCAAATACCCATATGCTGAACAAAATTCCCTAAATTCTTAAAATTGTCTCTTTTCCTCAGCAAGGAAGGGGAACAGTTTAGTCAAGGAATTAGCATCGATGACCCATGGACACAAACAACACATGGGATTGACTGTGGGGATGGATAAGAAGGGTGGGGAAGGGGTGAGCAGAGGGGTAAAATGAAATGAATATAACAACAACAACAACAACAACAACAAAAATATATATATATATTAACTTGTCTTTTTTCCTCACCTTCTAAAGATATTAATTTCTCTCTTTTCTTTCTCATACAGCTGGCAACTTTGAGCCTATAAGAGGAAATATTAATTTCCCTAATCTTCATCAGACATCACAGCTATTTTCTCTAAAAATTTTAAGTTTCTTTGAAGTTCATACTACCAAATTAATCATATTAGTTAAGATGACCTTAATAGAGGATTCCAAAAAGGCAGAGGAGTAAGTGGAGCTATACCAATCTCCCCCCAGGACCAATATGGAATTACAACTTAATTGGGAAAAAATCATATGGAATAATCAACAGAACACCAGCTGGGAAGAAGCCTTATAACCACTGACAGAAGAGGTTGCTTCATCACAACATGACTGGTAGGAATTGTGGAGATACAAGGGGGCTGGCTGTACTCCCACAGGCAGCAGCAGCAGAAGGGATGGAGCCAGGGGCTCCACCTGAGAAGGGTGGATCTGGACCCCCCCAGCTGGGTTTACCAGCCTACCACAGTAGCAAGGAGTGAAACAGCATTCAGCTGAGAAGGGCAGAAAGCCGCAGGGTTTGCTAGCTTGGGAGTGCTGGAGAGAGGGAATTACTAAAGTGATCACAAACAAAAATACATTAGCACCCATTTACCCTGGGCTCCAGCAGAGGGAGGGCAGAGTGGACTGGAGACACTTGGGAAGAATTTGCAGCTGTGGCTTGAAAGAGAGAAGTGAGGGAGCAGCTATGGGGGTCCCAGTGCTGACTCATTGCCCACACTGCAGGTGGACTATGCTGCACCAAGTGGCTTCTGCCTGAGGGGATGTCATAGCCCACCCATTGGAATCAATCTTCCCTGCCCAGTGGCACCTGTGCTTGGCAGCTGATCCCCAATTCATAGGATTGCAGCTGAGTCAGTCTGTCTCACCCAGCAGTGCCTGGTCCTGGCAGCTGATCACAGATTCCTTGTTTTACAACTGAGTCAGTTTGTTTTGTCCAGTGGTGTCTAAGCCTACTAACTGATCCAGATTCACTGGTTTGCAACTGGATCAATCTGTCCTGCCCAGTGGCATCTGAGCCTAGTGGCGAATCACAGATTTATTGGTTTGTATCTGAATGGGTCTATCTCATCCAGTGGAGCCTGGTCCTGGTGGCTGTTCATAGATTCATTGGATTACAGCTGAGTCAAATTGTTTCACCCAATGGTGCCTGAGCCTTGCAGCTGATCACAGATTCATTGGATTACAACTGAATTAATTAGCCCTGCCTAGCAGTCCCCAAGGTGACCACTGATCACAGATTCATTGGATTAAAACAAAACCAATCTGTCTACCCAGCAACACCTGAGCCTGACCAATGATCACAGACCGATTGAATTACAACTGAATTAATCTGTCTCACTCAGCCATTACTGAGCCTGGCAGATGATCATAGATTGATTGGATTACAATTAACTTAATTGGCCCTGCCCAGTGGTGCCTAAGGTGACCATTGTTCACAGATTGATTGGTTTACAACTGAACCGCTAGCTCCTGCCCAGTGGTACCTGCATCTGATAGCTAAGCACAGATTAATTGGATTAAAAGCTGAGATGCACAAACAAAAACTATCATTGGCCCCAACAGACTGAATAGGCCCAGTCTATGAAATAATCAGATGTCACTAGAAGTGAATACAGGAAGTAAAGAAAGTACACCTCTACACCATATTATATGCAGACAAAAGCGAGACACCAAACGCTGGAGACTTTCGGGGATTCAAAGATGTTATTTATTGGCCAACCAAGTTTTAACCTGCGCAGGGGCGAACCCTCAGAGGGTCCAAGGACCCAACACCCACCAGGGCTACCAAATGAGAGTTGCACCTAATGCTTACAGCTAAGTCCTTTTATTGGGGCGAGCAAGTAATTTCACAAAAGCAGAATTGGCGGTTAGCGATTGGCTACATTATGTATTTCAAAGCTGTTGTAATTCAATAACTCTCATCTGATGGGGCATTCTGTCATTCACAGCCCTTTCTTTTCCAAACGGGATGTCTTCTTAACTTCCTCAAGACCTGGGTTTTATCTTAGTACACTGAGTTCTCTTTATGTTACATTGTTCCTTAAACAAACACGTCCTGTCTCTTTATGTTATAGGCATCCTGTTTCTGGCTCCTTAAAGAAACACGTCCTGTTTCTGGCTCCAATCCTCTTTATGTTATATTGTTCCTTAAAGAAACACATCCTGTTTCTGGCTCCAACATTCCCTACTCCTGTTCCGGCATGATTCAAATCCTTGATTCTTCTGTGTGGAGTATGGTATATGGTTGGGATGAGACCATCAATTTAACTACTTCTATTCGCTCCTTTATGAAGGTCAGAAGTTTGTTTACTATTAAAGGCCCTATGGTAATAGCTAGTAACTATCCATGTACCTTTCTTTTTCTTTCTCATTATTTCCCATTTCTACTTCTCTTCTTGAGTTTCCTACTCTAAATGTTTCCCTATATGTTCCTTTCTATTGTCCTGTGTCACCTTTTTCACTTCAATTCCTTCACCTCTTGCTTCTTCCCTCTACACGATCCTTTAACTTGCACAGACCCTGTTATTGACCCTCTGCTACTTACACAAACATTTTGCAACTTTCCTAGTCCTTTTAGTTTCTCCTTTTAACTTACTGAGAAATAAATAACCCACTTTCAAGTCTATTTTCTTCAAAATATATTGCCATAATTTATACCTTCTATTACCAAAACTATGTATTCTTTCCCAACTTAATTAGTGTTATATTTGTCCTTCCCTCCTCCTGGTACCCATCTACCCTTGTTGACTGAGGTTTCACATCCCTATGCTTGACAATAGTACTCCAGCCCTGACCCACAACTCTGTCTTTTGCTGGGCGGAGGCTCAGGGCATCCGACGGAGGGGGTATACCAGAGGGCTCTGTTTAAGGCCTGAGAATAGTCACATCGTTGGTCTACTCCATCCCCTTGTAATGGGTAGTGACTAGTCCCTAGAGCAACATGTACTTGTAAGCCCATTTTGTAACAGAGTTTGTCATCAAAGAACTTAGAAAAGTCAGTTTTGAGGGTCACTAGTCCATTATCCCAAGTGTTGTTTGTTGATATTACGGTTCCATTAGTAGTCCTTATCAGGACCCATTCTTTCCGTTCTAACATGGCAGCACCTGCCACCCAGCCAGCGAGTACTAAGTATGTGAGAAGGTGAGCTTTAAGGCCTGGTCTGGGTCCCTTTGGACCCTCCATCTCTGGGATTCTGTCTTGTGGTCTTCAGCTGGTTTCACGTGGGAGAGGTGGATCCAATAAGGTTTATCTGCTACCTTAACAGCAGTAGAGGTGCTTAACAGTACCTGGAATGGTCCCAACCGCCAAGGTTCAAGGTTGTTCCTCTGATGGTTCAGACCCCATACCCACTGTCCAGGATCTGGTGGCTCCGGCCTCGAGGTGCTGGTGCAGGTGAACTCAGCTATTCTTTGGTTCCGTAGTTCCCTCACCTCATTACGGATCAACTGGAGTGCCTGTAGAGACTTGAGGAAGTTATGATTAGCAACATTTACCTCTTCTCGGGAAAGGTGGGGAACCAAGGGAACTGGTTGTCCAAACATAAGTTCATAAGGGGTCCATCTATTCACATAAGGGGTGCATCTTACCCTAAATAGGGCGAAAGGGAGTAGCTCTACCCAGTTTTCGCCGGTCTCCTCTCTTAACTTTATCAAAGTCCTGACTTCCCTTGAGTCATCTCCGTGAAGTCTATTTCCCATAGCTCCCCAGGCGCCTTCCCTCTGTACCTCACTAACTGGGGCAATCTTCTATTGTGAGCATTAACTTTGGCACAGGTCTGACACCTAGAGACTATGGACTGGATTATCTCCCTTATTTGGGGCCCTTGATAGTATTTTCTAATGAGCTGTTCTATCTTGTTCTGTCCCAAATGTGAGCTTGTGTGGACGTCCTGGACTATTTCTCTAGCTACCCCTGTGGTAGATACAGTCTAGAATCTGGAAGCTTAACCCATCCCTCCTTATTCTTTCTTCCCCCTATCCGCTCTCTCTCTTGCTCCTCTTATAGAGTATAGCTAGGGTTGGGAGGTAGTGTAGGTTGAGGAAGTAAAGGCAGGAGGCTTGCAGAACTTCCCTCAGCTGCCTCTTTAGCTGCGGCATCAGCAAAGTGGTTTCCTTGGATAACAGGGGAGTGCCCCTTCTGGTGTCCCTTGTAGTGTATGATAGCAACTTTTGTTGGCAACCATATGGCATCTAGGAGGGCCAAGACCTTTGCGCGGTTCTTGATTTCTTTCCTTCCTGCTGTTAAGAGTCCTCTTCCTTTGTAGATGGCACCATGGATATACAGCATAGTGGCTGTCAGTATAGATATTGACCATTTTTCCTTCTGCTATCTGTAGGGCTTGTGATAGCCCTATCAGTTCCGCCTTCTGAGCAGATGTTCCCTTGGGTAACGTTCCTTGCCACAGAACCTTATCTCCAGTGGTCACTGCCGCCTCGGCATACCGCTGGCCATCCTTGATAAAACTGCTCCCATCGGTAAACAGGGTCAAATCTGCTTTCTCATATGCCTGATCTCTGAGGTCTGGACAGGAGCTGTTATGGTGTCAAGGACATGCTTGCAGTTGTGGACCACTGTCGGGTCAGGCAAGGGCAGCAGAGTGGCAGTGTTCAGGGCCGTTGTTTTAAGGAACTGAACTGCCGGGGAGTTGAGTAGCTGAGCCTGGTACTGCGTCTGCCGTGCATTGGAGAGCCATCGGTCAGGTGGGGCTCGCATCACTTGTTCGATAAAATGTTCCCCAATTACCTGAATGTCCTGGCCCCAGGTCAATTTGTTTGCTTCCTTTACCAGAATGGAGGTGGCCACTACAGCTCTTAGACAGGTTGGCCAGCTTGATGCCACTGGGTCAAGCTTTTTGGACAGGTATGCCACTGGCCGCTTCCATGGCCCTAATTCTTGGCTTAGAACTCCTAGGGCTATTCCTTCCTTCTCAGCTATGAACAGCTGAAAGGGTTTTGTTACATCAGGCAGAGCCAGCGCTGGGGCTGCAACTAAGGCTTCCTTGAGCGCCTGAAAAGCTCTTCTTTGTATTTCTGTCCATGAAAATTGTTCCTCCTTTCCCCTCGTGAGCTCATGTAGGGGCTTGGCTAACTCCGCAAAACCTAGGATCCAGAGTCTACAAGAACTCTCTCACTTGCCTCTTGCTGGTTGTTTCCGGGATCTGTAAAACGGTCTGGATTCGCTGGCTGGATAATGTCCTTTGTCCCCCTGGTAAGTTATACTCCAAGTAACTTACAGTTTGGGTGACAATCTGAGCCTTCTTGGCAGAGACACGATACCCCATCCATTGTATGTCTTGTAGTAAGTCCAAGGTGGCCTTCTCGCACTCCTCCTTATCTGTAGATGCTAGGAGGATGTCGTCCACGTATTGGAGCAACACAACACGGGGATGAGTAGAGCGAAAGACCTGCAAATCTTTACTAAGAGCTTCATTAAAAATGGTGGGAGAGTTCTTAAACCCTTGGGGAAGTCTGGTCCAGGTAAACTGTCCTACTAGCCCATTCTCTGGGTCATTCCACTCAAATGCAAAAATCTCTTGGCTTCTAGGGGACAAAGGAATACAAAAGAATGCATCTTTCAAGTCCAGCACCATATAGTAGGTATGGGTAGGGGGCAATGAACTCAGCAGGGTATAGGGGTTAGGCACCATTGGATGTATAGTCTCTATCTGGGTATTTACCTCCTGCAAGTCCTGTACCGGGCGGTAATCTTGGGTCCCAGGTTTCTGGACCAGTATCAAGGGGGTGTTCCAGGCTGACTGGCACTCGCGGAGGATGCCTGCCTCCAGTAAGCGCTTCAGGTGTCACGCTATGCCTTGCTTGGCCCGGGTGGGCACTGGATATTGTCTCACCCGTACTGCGCTGGCAGTGCTCAGCAGCTGCACTACCACGGGCGGCTGGTGGGCCGCTAACCTCGGCGGGTTATTTTCTGCCCATACTACAGGTACCTGTGTCAGCAACTCATCCAGTACCCCCTCTGTCCCTACCTCACCTCGCGGGACCGTAGCGAGCAAGTACTCTTCTGACAGGGGAACGGTCACCTCCAGGCTGACTCTATCTTCCTGGTCCTGGGTGACCTCCCCTCCTCTCTGAAGGAGATGGTAGCTTGCAATTTCTGCAACAAATCTCGCCCAAGCAGCTGGTAGGGACAGTCTGGATTGACTAGGAATGAATGAGTTATGGTGCCTCGTCCTAAGTTGGTGATTCTTGCAGTTGCCCATGGGTAGGCCTCTGCTTTTCCTGTTGCCCCTACTATTTTTGTGGTTGCCTTTTGTACATTCCCCTGTGGTTTCTTTAAAACTGAAAAAGTGGCTCCCGTCTCTGATTCTCTCGATCGGCTCTTTTTAGCTTTGGGCAATTTCTTTTCCAATGTCCTTTCTCTTTGCAGAAGGCGCACTGGTCCTTGCCTATGTCTGCTCGTCCGCCCTGGTTTTTTTCCTTTTCCTCCATATTTACTTCCTTTCCCTTTTTCTGCTGGTGCCTGTGCAGCCATTAGAATTTTAACCACCTCCTTTGCCCTGCCTATTTCTGGATTATCCCTGTTGACAAACACTTTCTGGGCTATTTCTAAGAGCTTGCTTCTGTTTTCTCCTTCAAATCCTTCGATTTTCTGTAGCTTCTTTCTAATATCTGATGCGGCCTGAGTCACAAAAGCAATATTCACTAGTCTCCTGTTTTCCTCTGCCTTTGGATCTAATGGGGTATATACTCAGTATGCTTCCATTAACCTCTCTAGGAAGGCAGCAGGATATTCTTCTCTTCCTTGAATGACTTCGCTGACTTTACTAAAATTTGTAGGCTTCCTAGCCGCCACCTTTAGTTCCCTAAGTAAAGCCCGGCGGTACTGGAGGAGCACATCCCTTTCCCCTGAGGCATTGGGGTCCCAATCAGGGGGTTTGGAAGGCAGGGTATCTTCCAGTTCTCTCCTGCCCACCACAGTCTCCCCTTCCTCCCCCAACACTGCCTTTGCAGCTTCCCTTGCAATCCTATCCCTCTCTCCTGAGGTAAAAAGAGTCTGCAATATTTGCTGGCAGTCATCCCATGTTGGCTGGTGGGTTCTGAAAATCGATTCCAGAAGGGAAATCAACCCCTGGGGTTTTTCAGAGAACGGGGGTCGGGGGGGTTCTGATGTTTCCAATTATAACGGTCGCTAGTGGAGAAGGGGACATAAATTAGCCAGGAAGGAGTTCTCGGCGGCACATATGGTGCTGGGGGCGCCTCTCGGAGCGGTAAGATGGCGGCGCCTGCCTCTGGAGGAGGCAAAACTCCTGGACCGCTCTGGCTGTGTCCGCAGCCACTTCCCGCATCCTGTCCTGCCGCCACCCCCTTCGCTCCTCACTATGTGTAAGGCGGCGGGGAGCCCCGCCTGAGGTGCCCTAAACACACTAAGACCCGTACGTAAAGCCGAGAGCAACCCTTGCTGCTGCTGCTGCTGTTGTTGCCACCCCCGCCACCCACCACAGCCAGTCCTGGGCCACAGCCGCAGGCTCCGGCCCCTTGTGTGCGACCAAGTGTCTGTGAGAGGCACAAAGCCGCACTCCCCTTCGCCTCCCTCCCCTCCCCCTGACATTTTCTAATACACCCAGGCAGCTCGGTAGCAATGGTGACCCAGACATCTATATAGAGGTACTGGTTTGGATGGGGAACCCTGAATACTGTGGCTCGAACAGCAAAAAGAGTAGGGAGGTCAAAGGTTCCCTCTGAGGGCCATCCAATGTTGAAGGTTGGCCATTCGAGTTGGCTCAAGGTTCTGAGGACCTCCGGGTCTGGAGGCGGTCCCGTATCTACTCGCTCACCTCTGGAAATCGGAAAAGTTCTGAAGGAGGCAGTCCAGTGGGGACCCGGGGACCAATGCCAAGGCTGATATCCAGGGAAGGCACAAACTTATAATGCAAATCAAAAGTAGTACAAGTAATATGATTTCTCTCACTGTGCACAGACAAGACAGGGACATGAAGTTGCACTCGCTCACCCACCTGGCCTGCCCTCTCGCGAGGTAATGTCGGTCTTAGCTAAGGTTGCCCGAGCAGAATTCCGGGTTAACTGCCAACCGTTATGCCATATGACCTGACACAGGAACCGCAGGTTGGGGCCCACTCAAGTCCCGTAGGTTTCCCCGTGGGACTGAAGACACTCACTTTCGCTACACACAGTGCAGCACAGTAGACCAGTCACCAAACATCAAAACTCCACAGGCAGCGTCCCGCCTCTTGGGAGTCCCCGGGTGGACTGCCGGCAGCATCCCACCTACCACCTCAGGGTCAAATTACTCCGGAGCACTCAAACAAAAAGAGGATCTTCATCAAACACTTACCCAGCTTGAGCTGCCCGTCTGGTCTCCAAGCCAAAACTCCACTGAGGGAGATCTCGCTGGGGCCTCCAAATGTTATATGCAGACGAAAGCGAGACACCAAAACGCTGGAGATTTTTTGGGGTTCAAAGATGTTATTTATTGGCCAACCAAGTTTTAACCTGCGCAGGGGCGAACCCTCAGAGGGTCCAAGGACCCAACACCCACCAGGGCTACCAAATGAGAGTCGCACCTAATGCTTACAGCTAAGTCCTTTTATTGGGGCAAGCAAGTAATTTCACAAAAGCAGAATTGGCGGTTAGCGATTGGCTACATTATGTATTTCAAAGCTGTTGTAATTCAATAACTCTTATCTGATGGAGCATTCTGTCATTCACAGCCCTTTCTTTTCCAAACGGGATGTCTTCTTAACTTCCTCAAGACCTGGGTTTTATCTTAGTACACTGAGTTCTCTTTATGTTACATTGTTCCTTAAACAAACACATCCTGTCTCTTTATGTTATAGGCATCCTGTCTTTTTATGTTATAGGCATACTGTTTCTGGCTCCTTAAAGAAACACATCCTGTTTCTGGCTCCAATCCTCTTTATGTTATATTGTTCCTTAAAGAAACACATCCTGTTTCTGGCTCCAACACACCATGTTATATCCAGACGAAAGCGAGACACCAAACGCTGGAGACTTTCGGGGATTCAAAGATGTTATTTATTGGCCAAACAACAGACCTGCGCAGGGGCGGCCTCGATCTCATGAGGCGCGCGCCGTCGCTTACAGCTAGGGCTTTTTATAGCAGAACAAGCGAG